>JAZGTH010000001.1:827500-842500 GCA_036877525.1 Chromobotia macracanthus
ATTCTGTAGAAAATCAGCCATGATGAGCTTACCGTTGAATATGCTAAAGATGCAAAGCAAATGAATGCAAGTGCACTGATGAGAAGTGAAGTGTTGTCTTACTGGGGGTGGGGAGAGGCTCTTTTGTTCATTTAATACCCCTGGAAAATCTGGAGTTGTGTTCAGTGTGAAGTCTTCAACATTCCTGAGACTGTGTGCTATGTTTCTTCTCGGCGTCTCTACACAGGACACATGATGACAGAAACGAGCTCCTGCTTTCAGAGATGATGCTCTGTTTCAATGGAAGATCTGGAGGTGTTACTTTTCTACCACATCTGGTCCTTAAAGGGTTACTTCACCCAAAAATGTAAATTCTGTCATTCATTTAAATATTTATTGATCTAACATTGATCTAACCTGATATTACATTTTGCATTAAAGCATATGTTTGACATTAATTAAACCAGTTAATTTAGAGGTTACAGAACAAGATGAAAATCTTATTTTGTTGATAATTTCAGCTGTAGATAAATTCTTAAAAAGATAAAGATAAAATTAGAAGATAAAAATATAAAGATAAAAATTCTTAGGAGTAAAGATTGTTTTTGTAAACATCATATATTTTTAAGAAAGCTAAAAGTTCACTGGTTCAAAAAGTTCAAAAGGTCACTGGTCAGACAAACTAAGTCCCGTCTTAAACTCTCATGCTGGGCTTTAAGATGCTCAAACTGTCACAAAAGATGTACTGCAGGCAAGCTGATGAACCCACAGGCTTAAATAAATACAAACAAACATGAGTATGCATGGACATGGACTTGACTAAACTTGATTAGAACTAACAGAACTTGCCAACAGTAAGAACACAAAGACATACAAAGCAAGACAAAAGGATAATGGAAACATGAGGGCTTAACAGGCAATCACAGGGAATGAGGAACACCTGGAGACAATAGAGACAATTAACCAATAAGAATGTGACACATGAGACAAGGAAATCAATGGAAAACAAGACACATGAGGGAACTACAAGGATCAAGGACATAAACTACAAAACTAAACCTCAGAATAAAACATGACACAAAACCCTTACACAAACACACAGAGAAATGTAAAACTCCATAGAACCCTTTTAGTAAACCTGCTGATAGTTTACTTATTGTTTACTCTACATTATGCTAGAAATCTGTAAAACTGTAACCATGACAGTTTTATGCTTATTATTTTGCTCCTATTCTTTAATAATTTGTTATTGATGTTTTTTTACTCTCTGACGGTCAATATGAAGTAGTTAAGCTGTCATTTGTAGACTCTCCTTTCTGGGAAACAGCCAACCACAACATCTGACCAATAAAACATCAGCCATAAACAACAATTTTTCCACAAATGGAAAGCAATGAAGGACACACACACACACACGCACACACACACTTGATGGAAGGTCACCCCCCAACACTTAGCCAATGTGGTAACTGTATCTCTCGGACAACTGTCCCACCTGATGTTCAGAGCACATCAGGGTTGTGTGTGCGCGCCTGCAGCGCTCTGTGTGAGCTGCAACATGATGTGACGTGCAGAACATCCATCGCAGGTTTTTAATAAATGATTCAGACGCATCACTCAGTGAGTGAAGATAATGTCTGTTCATTCAGAGAGAGAGAGATGGACAGCGTCCTGTCACTCACACAATCCATCCTGACAAATCCATCTAAGAGCTTAATGATCACCACTCTCATACCATTTCTGTGTGTGTGTGTGTGTGCATGCCTGCGTGTGTGTGCGTTTGTGTGTGTGCATGCCTGCGTGTGAGATCTTTGGTGCATCTCCATCGCAGGGGTCTAATTTGAATTTACTCACCCAGAGTGGCTGCACACGATGATCGCAGGTGAGAATCAACCAGCTTCAGTGTTTTAGTTTGTGTGTGTTTTATTAAGACACACAATGCAAACACACACACTGTGTGTGCAGAGCTGTTTGTTATACCATCTGACATGAGATGAGAGACAGACAGATACAGACAGGCCATATATATTAGGAATTATTTCATAATTTTTATTATAATATTCACATTTTCACACAAGTCTTATAAAGATCTTTGACTAACAGCATTTCTGCCTCACATTTTCAGATTATTCAGCCAATAAACCGAAGAACAGAAGAGCTATAGAAACCAACATATTTTACAGACCCTGATATATATATATATATATATATATATATATATATATATATAAGGACTTTGAAAAATTGAAAAATTCCACCCATTCAAGAGAAATTTTACATTTTTTCAGATTTAAAGCATTATTTCATTTGTAAAATCAGGTTGTTGCTTTAAGCTGGTATCTTGTAAACACAACACCATTTGAGACTGAAAATTCCAAAACACATTTGTATAGAAATATTTTAAAAAATATTTAGAGATATAAAATATTCAGAAATATACTGGTTTTCAGTGCCAGTGGATTTGATAAACACATTGTAAAATAAGTGTTTATTCAGTAATTAAGTTGTATTTATTTGATTTTATAAATTTACACTACCATTCCAAGTTTAGAAACACTTGGCTTTCTCATAATCTGAAAATCTTTTTTTCATCTAAGGGCATTTGCTTAAATGTTTGAAATATAATTCTGCCAGCATATTCATTTCTGTCATTAGAAAATTTAAATCGTATTTTAAGCTTATTTGAAATAGATGATTTGGACCTAAAGCAGCTTTATTTTAGATCACTCTTTATTCTGTGAATCACACAGGCAGGAACCTGATTCAAACAAGTGAACAGTCCCTGGTTTTAGCAGGGAGTCTGAGTTTCTTTACTGTCTGTCACAGACAACGTGTTTTTCTAATCCTCCAAAACTTATTTAAGACAACAAAACTCTTTCATACTCAGACAGGAAACATCAGCTCAACGTAACGCTTTCCTCCTCAGCCCAGATCTGATTAAAGCTTAACAACATTAAAGTCCATTAGAGAGCATTAGCAGGCTGAAGGAGTATGTTGTGCTATGGAAAGTGTTCCTCAGCTGGTTAGGGATGCTTGTCTCGCGCTAATATTTCTTACATCAAGAGGAAATGTCGACTTGTGATTGTAGAATAAACATCAGCGTGTGAGATGCTAATGGAGAGGAAGTGAAGCTCTTACTGTCAGTTCAGACGTCTGACTGTCTCAAAGTTATTGACCCCTGTCCTGCTGTGATTCACTTCAGCACTAAAATTAACTTAATAATGACCACATACAAAGAGGGAACACCTTATTATTAAACTGCAAAAGACTCCATACTCTACATGCAATTGACTGGGAACAATTAAGGAAACCATAATATGACCAATCTAGAATGATGGGGCTTTTTAGGAGTGTGTAAGTAAGTTCATTCTGTCAGACTGTCAGAAATAAATAAGAAAGGTAAATGATATGTATTGATTTTGTATTAGAATCTTAAACGATCTCCTGTCTCTTTGGACATTGAAGATTTAAGCTTTAGCGAGACAATCAGCACGACAATTATTATGGCACGACAGACTGTGGCTTTATGGGTGAGTAAGTGAGGGAGTGAGAGAGAGTGAGGGAGTGAGTATGTGTGTGAGAGAGAGAGAGTGAGTGAGAGCTGCAGTAGCTCATGTAGAAAGCAGTCTACTGCTGTACTTAACTGTGTTTGCCAGCTTCATGACTCATTTGTACAAAAAGTGCTGTAAAGAATGACAGTGCCATTGTGTATGCAGTGTCTGCTGAAGCTGTGAACCAGTGACCTAACCTAACCCTAACACATAGGTACTGAAACGCTGGACACTAAAGAGTGAACACAACAGCTGAACAGATAAATGGGTTTTTCTGTGACTCTAAACAGAATGTTTAAAATGGTTCAGTGGTCTGTCAGAATGCCCGTGACCTGAGCACCTGCCCCTCAGATCCCCCTGGTGCCTACATCAGTGATGACAGTCTCACAGTGGTGCAACAGACAGAGCCATTTCAACTCTCACTCTCATTAACAGCAGCCTAATGCAGCATCCTGCTGCTCGCTCACACACACACACATGGCTGCTGTACTATAACATGCATAATCAACCATCCACCACAAACTAAAGGGCCACAAGCAGCTCAGCCATTTCTCTCTGTCTGTCTGTGTCTGTGTCTGTGAAGCCTGTGTGTGTCTGTGTGTGTATCTGTGTCTCTCTGTGTGTGTGTGTGTGTGTGTGTGTGTGTGTGTGTGTGTGTGTGTGTTAACCTCACTGTTAACCCCAAACCTCATCATCATTAACCCTTAAAAATCTGACACTGATAAACTACACAATAGAAAACAAACAACCTCACACTGCTGATCACATGAAACATGGCACCCTCTCAGTCTTTCACTGAAACTCTTCTGCCCTCACTAATGGAATGTGCTGATAGTAGTTTCTGTGCTATAGTCTTCTGTACAATAAACAGATCAAAACATTTTTATTCACTAAAAATGATCATGTCAATGAATAAATAAGGACAGAAGTTTTGTGGTTGAGTGCATTACTCCTTCAAACTGTTTTACTGTTGATTTTACAAAGTACTTCATTTCATTGAAAATTATCTGCAGAGAAATACATTACTGTACTATTACAGTATGTGATTATCGATTAGGAATAACTTTTTTGCATTATACTTTGAGTATTGACATTTACTCTCACAGTGAAGTTTTCTGTCTTTGATGTTACAGATGTCTGTAAGACGCAAAGCTTTTAATAGTGAAATATTTATGCCAGAGCAGCAATAATGAGAAATAATGAAGGTTGCATTAAAATGATGATAATAATAGTAACTGTCACTTCACTGTCACTGTCTTCATGAAATTCACTGTCAGGATGGTCATGTTCAGTGAAACTGAGCAGCACAGCAGCAGGCAGACATGAGGGACTGTGACTCTCATTTATAGATGGTGGTTAGGTTATAGTGTTTATAACTAGCTGTGTATAAAAACAAAATAAAGCCTATGGAACGTCCCCATTTAGTTAGTAAAGTGAGATATTTTGGGTGGTCCTCACTTTCTGACAGTTCTTTAAGGGACGGTTTGAGACCGTTCACTCTAAAAACTGCTGGGTTATTTTTTAACCCATAACTCTGTGTTGAGGCTGTTGGGTATATTTTCTGGGTCACTTGCTGGGTTGTGCTCAGCAACTGTCATTTTTAAGTCACAAAGTCACTGCTTACGGCTGTTTTAATGCAGAGCTGCAAACTCTCATGCATTCAGCACCATGCAGTGAAGCATCACGGAGCAAAGAGGACAGACACAGACAGCATGCACATAACTCTGTTGAAGTGTTTTACCTCAATAAATCATTCTTGCACACAGCAGATCACAGTTATGCACTCAGTCTCAGGTTTGTAGCTCCTATTCTAGCCTGTGTATAAATAAGTTAGCATTAGCAAAGATATTTGTTTCGCAGCAGTTATTTTAAATAATGTTATGATAGAAACAGTAATTGTACCAGTCATCACATTACGCTTCGTTTCATATGTGTCAGTTTAACCACATTTGGGAATGTCAGCTGGCAAGCAAAGAAAGTTATTTTTACAGTCTAAACCTGTTTTCTTCATTATTTGATTATTCATGATTGCCTTTATTCAAAAATAACCCAGCAAACACAGAACATTCCTGTAATGTTCCCATATGATTCCTATTTGGTTTATTTTGGGAACCAAAGAAAAACATTCTGGGAACCAAAAATTGTTAGCTGGGAATAACTCAATATTAAACTCATCAATGGTTAAAATGACTACATTTCAGGTTTTAACAACAACCAAGCCTGCTGGATTACTTTAACCCAGCATGTGTTCTGTCCAGTATTTACCCATCACCGTTTGTGTGCGTGTGCGTTCGCGTTCATATCTTTATCAGCTTCAGATACTCTGTAATTTACATCATCTGTCTCTGTAATTAAGTTTTATCACACTCTCATTCTGTATGATGTATGAATTAATATATGGAGACACATTAAACAAACACCTACATGTAGACACTGAGAGTAATGTATGACTGTACTTAAAGAACACTAATGAGTGTCTGTTTGTGATTGGGTTTGTCTGCTTTCAGACGGCAGACTAGAGGAACCAATAAGGCATACATACACTGAATCTCACATCTGCACAGATTCAGTGGTGATGACGTCATTTGTTCTGAATATGACGTTTGACATTCTCAGGAGAGATTTAAATGACTTCATGCACAGGTTGTATGAATTACTTGAATTGATGTATGTGAACAGCTGCATAACTATTTGGATGTTTTTATGAATGTAAACAAAAACCCTGCCGTTGACAGCTGCAGAAGAGAGAGAGAAACATATTTCAGATGTTTTGAAGGCTCTGTGTTGGTATCTGGCTGCTTCTCTGTGGAGGTGAATTTCACCTCAGCATGTGTATATTCTTTATTTTTTTCATTTAAAGATCTTCAACTTTCTTCTGCCAAAATCATCTCTGACACAGACACATCTGTGTATATAAGATTAAAATAATAAAAGGCAATGGTGTATTACAGTGATTTTAAATATACTTACATTATATTCATTGTAATCAGAATACAGAATTCCTCTGCCAAGTGATGTTGTCATCTAACTGTAGACTATTAGCTGTTGCCAAGCAACTTGGCACAATAGAATAGAAAAGAATAGAGTAGAATAAACCAGTACAGAACAGAATAGAGCAGAGCAGAACAGAATAGATGTGTGCTTCTATCAAGGCTCACGTGAAAAGAATCTATCATATGTTGTTATGTCTGTTTTAAAGCTTGACATTTTCTCAAAACTTCTTAACATAATTGCAAGGGGGGCAGTTGTGGCCTACTAGTTAGTGAGTCAGGCTTGTAATCAGAAGGTTTCCTGGTTCAATTCCAGTGCTGGCAGGAAGCAACTGAAGTGCCCTTGAGTAAGACACCCAACCCCCGATTGCTCCCCGGGCACAGTAGTGTGCTGCCACTGCTCCGGGTGTGTGTGTGTTCATGACTTGCAGTGTGTGTTCACTCCTCACAAGTGATGGTTAAATGCAGAGTTCACATTTCAGGTATGGGTTACCATATCTGACAAATATGTCACTTTCACTTCAATGATTGTTCTGGCAATATAATTTTAGGCAACATTGTGAATATCTTTAATTTGCCTTTAAAGTTTCTAAAAGGGTTGGGGGGGTTTAGCCTCTCAGCGGCACCAAATCTAGCTGAATATTTAGTTACATAATAGATCAAAAGGCTGAAAAATATTAATGTATATATTTAGTGGTGCTTGTGAAGCATCATTATTACTCTCTTGCATCTTCTTCTGGATAAAACTTCGGTACATAACTCATCCGGCACTGTTAATTGTAAACTCATGAATGATGGTCGACCGGCATATTGAGGAGAGGTGTGCTATGACTATTATAAGCAATTGTGTGTACAATGTTTTTTGGCCATATGAAAAATGTTCGAAAAATTAGAAGAGACGTAACATTGGGCTGAATTTTGTGACATCATAGCTCTGCATCAGAATCTCGTAGAGACCACTAGGGGTGGGCTCATATCGCTCTGCTTAGCAAGCAGCAACAAATGGTGACATTACAACTAAAAGTTTGTTTGAGAGAGTGAGATATGTGCCCTGGGGGTGTTCATCTTTATTAGATAACTGCTCTCATTTATGGGCTCTTGCATAATTATCATTAACTACATATTCAAGAGGGAGCAATCAGCATGTTTCTGTGTCCTGCTGGTCCATTTGAATGATGTCTGAGACAGAGCTGCAGAGTGAAGGAGATCTGGAGGAGGAAGACAGAGGAAAGCATGTGAGACATGTGAATGGATGAAGAGAGATTCATGATTAATTCAAAAATAAACTCTCAGACAGTGATCTGATGAAACTCACAAGACCTTCATCTAAATACAGGTGAAATGAATCAGTAATGAATCATTTAAACATCCTCACGCTCTGAGGTTTGATCTGGTGTTTATTTTCTGGTGTTATTTTATCAACATAATACATCATGTTGCAGATAAAATCACTAATAATGATCAGTATTTCCTTCAGTCTGGTACAGTACAGACTTGTGTACCTCAACAAGCAAACAATCCAGTCAGAAAACACACTTTATATATTCCCTTCAGAACGTGGAAGACAAACTTCGGTTTTTGTAACTCCATGTGTTAATCTCAAATGGATTGTTTGTATCAAGAATTTTCCTGTTAATGCTCTTCAATACACACTTTTTGTTTCATGTAAAGTGAGATTTAACAAACAAATATCTTATGGTCCTGCAAAGCTACATTTTTTCTCATCGTTATTATAATTAAAATTTTTCTTTGTATAAAATTGTATATTTATCTTTAGGCCACTAAGCCACTAAGTTCCAGTTGGTTTAGTTGGACTGTGTAAAAGCAGCTGTTATTTGTAGAAGTGGGTTTGCCCTGAGAGGAACAGTGACTCCATCGTCTTGTTTTAGACTTCAGATGAATGATGTGCTCTCTCTCGCTCTCTCTCTCTCTCTCTCTCTCTCTCTCTCTCTCTCTCTCTCTCTCTCTCTCTGTGGATGAATAACCCTCAATAATAGCTCACACACAGAATGACATCTGAGGGTCAAAGTTGTACAGTATCTTATGTTTTTCTGTTGAATCTGTTGCTCACTCCTGTCTGATTAGTATTCACACACCTCACTGTTGATTCTGTTCTGCTTTTGTCGGCTAATTATGGTCTGATTGCTCATTAGATGTTGTGTCTTCATGTCTGCGTTCTGTAAACAAACTGCTTGTACAGAATCAGATTCATAATGTGAAATATTGTTTAATGGACAAACACAAATACACACTCAGACATTTACCACTACACACACTCAAATACTTACAACTATATGAACACACACACACAAACAAACACCTAGTGTCATTTACATAAGTTAAATTACACATTTTAATTTTTGAACACATACTCACTGTGTGGCCCTGGATGCAAATTGGTCAATACAGTGTTTCTGCCATGCTAAAATGTATATTATACTAACAGCTAAAAACGTACCTACAAACTTTACTAGTTTAAACAATGGTACCTGGTCTCCTAACGTGGTTAAGCTGATGTTAAGCCATTTTTCAGCATGGTACGTTTATCCAGCTATTTAAATAAAGACATATCAGACTGCTAAAGTTCTTACGTAAAGCTAATTATAATAACTAATTCAAACCTAACTCTTTAAAGAATCATTTTAGCATTTTCAAATAACAAAAGCATGATTTGTTTTATTTAATAATAGTTTTTTCCAGTTGAGGGTCTTCCTGGAATTTCCCAGAGGAGTAATTTACCCTTTTTACTCACTTTCACAGACAATTTGGACCAAAACAGTCCAGCAGAGTAAACCCACAGAAACTCAGTTTCCTTTAGTTAAGCGAATAGCATGTCTTTTGTTAAAACTTCTCCCGTAGACACACTCCCTCTCAAAAACACACACACACCTCCACGCTCTGGTATGGCTATGATGTGGCTATAAACAGTAATGACTGGATACTCAGATTTGAAGGGCCTGCTTCATGACAATCCTATTTTCTGTGTAATTTCATGCTTGTCTTCTTGAATGAAGATATTGGCTGCTGTGAGGCTTTAGGTCAGAGGCGGTCGCTCTCTGCCGTGCCGTGTTTCCTGTGTCTTGATGAAAAGTAATTCATCATTTACAGCTCCGATTTCTGCCACTTCCCGGTTCTCTTCCTTTCACACTCTGAACAACTTTCCGGCTCCGGGTGGGTCCCTGTGGTCTGGGGAGGGAGGCGGTTTCTGTGAAAGAGATAAATAGGTTTATTCCTGCAGCAGTGTGGTGGAGCAGGTTGGGACTCCTGAGACCTCCGCTAGACCTGCACACACTCCACACGCCGGCTGCGCTCCGCTCCACTCCTGATAGAGTTTGTCACCCCTCTACCTCAGGAGCCAGAGCCTCTGACTGCTTGGAGCGGCGTTGGGCCGTCAGAGAGACTGCGGTGGCCGGCAGGGCATGGGAGCAGGAAAATTGATTTTTTCCTTCCTGCTTGAGAACTGGCAAGCTCTCTCCAGGGAGATTCCTGACAGCTCGGAGCTGATCAGCCAATCAAAAGCTAGAGTTAGTTGGATCAGACATCGGGGGGAAGTCCCACCCCTGTGAACAGGCTGCAGGGTTCTGAGGTGCCGTTGCTAAGAGACTGACCCAGTCCACAAGAACCCGCTTACTAAACATAACCTGTGATCTACAAAGCTCAAATACAATCTGCACTTCTCAAATACACATCAAATGAATTAGCTTATTTATTTTTTGTGGTGCAGAACTGATTTCTCCCAGGAATCTGTGTGGACTTCTTCTAGCTCAGCATGCTCATTCTGATGAAAGTCCTTAAAGGACGTTAATGTTCAGGAAATCAAAAATGCAACTCATAGATACCAAACGTAGGTACATGTGATCTTAATGAACTGAGTAACTCTAAAACATTTGTTTAAAGTGCACAGATTAATATATGAGAAAAACATGTTCTGCATCTGGGTGTTGATCGCAGTTTGGGGTAGTTCTACAGACACTCATAGTCACAGACACAGAGCATAGTTAGTTTGCTGGGTGAGGTATTAATGAAATATGACTAGTCATTGTATGTCTTATCTGTCTCAGAGACTACAACAGTGACCAAATTATGCAAACCACTAACCACAAACCAAATCACTAATCAAACCACACTAACTACACTAACAATCAGACAAATCAACATAACTACAACACTAATCTTACACAGACCAGGTTGGTCAACACAATCACACCATCTACCACTCGACTGTTCAACCCATCACATGAGACTGTTAAACAGAAGCAGAGGCGCTTGTAATTGCTCAAACAGGATTTTTTTAGGCATCAGGAGAAGGAACATCTAGTGAACTTCATACATGAGTTTCCTCTGAGTCAACAGAGAAATTCAGTATCATTTGAGCTTCCAGCTGTGACATCACCCTAGAGCTACAGCACACACACACACAGAGGGTCATTCACACACATTTCATCTTATCTTTTATTCATTTAAGGTCTGAGTCTCTGTTGTTCTTCAGAGTGTAAAATCTGTTTACAAACTGAACAAACTGCCTCACTCCACACATATCTGCCTGTGTGCCAGCGGGCGTACAGGTGTCACACACACAGAGGGGTTGTGAGAGGCCAGCAGGCCCTAGAGTTTGTGCATGGTTGAACTGAGTGTGTTCAAGAAATATATGCACAGATGGAGGTGTTGGTGTGTGTGTGTGTGGGGGGGCTTTAAAATGCAATAACAATATCCTCAAGCACCATTACAGGAGAGTTTAGCTGAAGACTCTGAGGTCTCTCTCTCATTCTCATCTCTCTCGCTCTCTCATTGTCAAATTATTTCATTGTCACATTATTTCATTGTCAAATGAATATTTTCATGATAATAAGCACATTTCCCCTCTAATACTAATTGCTGTAATTACTAAAACATGTTCATAACAAGTCATAAATTAAATTGTAAAGTGTTTAAACATCATGGTAGCATATTATATCGTCAGTGATTCTGTGCTGATTTTTACTGTAGTAGACTAAAATAATAAAAGTATACATTAATAAAAATTCTAAAGTAAAACAATTTAAAAACAAAAAACCTGAATCAGTTACAGTCATGAGAAAAACAATAAAAAGGTCACAATATAAACCATTGTAAAAAAGAAACCAATGGTAACTTTTTTAATGCAAATGCATTTTATCTTTCGAGGAATTTGATAGTAAAATGTTTTTGTGAGATTCATCTACAGTGGCTTTTCTCATGTTAGTTAAAGAGTGAAAGATGATCTTGTATATATCATGTGGTGATGCATTAATTGTTGTGTGGGCATTAATGAGATTTCTGCATCTGTGTACCGGCTTTCTCTGCAGGGTGTTTTCATCATCAGTGACACTGAGGTTCTGTCAGGTTCCACATGAGGTTACAGCTCTTATCAGGGGTTTGAGCTGCTTCAGAAGCTGCTGGGTCAGATGGGAGGTCGTGTGCGCTCTGACTGGCAGTAAGATGCAGTGAAGAGTCTGTGGAGACCTGAAAATCAGGTTAGTGCGGAAGCGGTCCATCAGGCATGTGAACTCAAACCAAATAACAGATTGTTCAACTCAGTAATTCTGCATACATTTTCACTTGATATATTTAGAGTATCTCTTGCATACAGCCATGTGGGTTAATGCATGTTGCGGTGTGTTTAGCAGTTTTGCCTGGAGATCAAAACGTGTAAATTCCCTTTGAAATGCATTAATATATGTCTGTTTTTTACTCCCTGCTTCTAGAAATAAATTCCCCTCTTACTGTGTGTGTGTTTGTAGAAACACAGATTCAGGATCAGTATGTGTGTAGAAGAGCTGTATAGAAGCCCATGTCTGTTATCCAATGTATGTATACTGCTGTATACTGTAGTACTATATACTGTTGCTACTCAGACACAGCAGGTTGTATTAAAGAGACTGTCCTTCAGAGAGCGTCTGATTGGACACTGTGTGTACATGCTCATGTGAACAGAGTCGGTCAATATTTGTGGTTGTAGACTTTGATATCACATCTGACATTGTTCAGATCTCTTCTAAACTCTAGAATAAACACATGAGATTAAAAGCATTGGAAGATATATCCAATATACTGTTATGACAATGATCTAAACATTGTAATAGTCCTAAGATGGCTTCATGTACTTGAAATGAAAGAGTAAATGTTTTATTTTAATGTCAGATCAGGTTTGTCAGATTCACTTCTAAGTCAATACAATGCATTCCTACAGATCTCTACACACCAGGTATAGAACTTAAACTGATGTCAAAGCTCTGTTTCGCAGACAATTTTTGTTATATGAAAGCCTAAATTTACCAGCAGTTAAATTTTTTCAGTATGAAAAGTTTTGAGCTGAAAATCACTGATTTGCTCTGAGTGTAAAAAAGGCCTTAACCACAGCTATAAGTGAGATGTATAGATATATATTGTAATTATAAAGCTGCAAACTTCACTCATCTCTGTGCTGGCAAATGTAACGTGTGTAAATGGGGTGGGCTGTTCGCTCCGCCCCTCTATGTCTGATATCTGCTGCACTGTCCTGCAGGCAGAAAACAGCGGCCCTCTGTCACACAGATAAAACACTGCAGCATTTCTCATTCTCCACCGACACGTTCATCATTCATCAAAAATTACTTTAATGCAATGAGTAACTCCAGTCGTGTTAGCCTCTGCATAAATCTGATGCTATCATAATTACAATTAGATTACATTACTGCAATCAGGGAAAAGGGCTCGTTAAGAGAAGCAATATAAATTACTTTAGTTTTGCAAGTACTGAGCAAGCAAAAATAGGAGTTCATCTCCATTTCTACATTGTGTATGTGTGTGAGAATTGCAGCCTACTTTTAGAAATGTCGATGTGAATTAAAACAGACACATGATATTTTCAAACTCTAAAAGTTTAGTTCTGTACTGTAACAATCCTGAAGAGAGTTTATTAACATGACAAATTTAAATGACTTGTTTCTCATGAGTGTGTGTGTGTTTATATGCATGTGTGCATCCTCACAAACATTTGCCATCATAACCTAGAATTTCTGCCAGAAAACAGTCCAAAATTATCCACTTTACACAGTTAACTGATTGCCAAACACAAGTAACCTTACTTGCCAGTTGGCTGTAATGCAGCTTTATTAACTGCAACAATGTAACTATAATCTGATACAAGTGACGTGTACAATTCAGATCAAATAAAACTGCAGACAAAACATCTGCCAAAACTGATAATCAGAATTTTGGAAAATTTAGAAATGCATGTTTTTTTAATTGGCAAAGCAAAAAATGTTATTTAGAAACATTCATGGTTAAAAATGTTGTAAACAGATGGCACGAGTATGTGTGTTTAAAAAAACATTAACCCTGTCATTTCTACATGAAAATGATATGAGAAATACAGTCAGTATAAGGGCTTGTAAGCAATCCTGAACTGACAATGAAAAGCAATGCACTGTATTCAGGCTAATAATCCATCACAGTTACTGTATTATTACCCAGGGTACAGTGTGCTAATTTGTTTAAAAAAACATCTTGACATTTTGAGTTGTACAAACCAGTTGAGATCCTGATCAAAGCAAAGTATATGTTTACAAAGCGAATATTTACAGCTGATATTTGACATTTCTTTGATGAAGTGAAAGTTTTATTTTATAATGACAATATAAAAGTATCGTTCTTTTGTTCTCTCCTTAATTCCCTTCTTTGTTTTTCTTTCATCATTTACCATTTATTGTTCTCGTTATTTCTCCTGAAGGACTCAGAAAGATAAATATGTGACTCTAAATTACACACTTTCAGCACATTTATCAGCTCAGCACACAATATTCATGAATTTAAAACAGTCATTAGAAAAGGTCATTTTTCCAGAATTTTTAAAAGGTTTTATTACAGGAGGTTAAAGAGAGAGTGCGAGACCTGAGGAATATTTCAGAGAGAACACCATGAGATAAGAGCAGCATTCACCGCACTCGTAAATAGCTTCCTCTTGTGTGTGTGTGTGTGTGTGTGTGTGTGTGTGTGTGTGTGTGTGTGTGTGTGTCCGGTGTCTGAGTCTCTGGTGCATGACAGGTCAGTGTAATTAAAGTTCTGATCATTTACCAAACACTCTGCCACCAGATCCAAACCCACACACACACACACAGATTACTGAAATGAATAATAAAGATGAAGATCCTCTTAATTTAAAGTAATAGTTCATCAAAAAATGTGAATTGTCTTCATTTATTCGTCCTCATTTCATTACAAACCTTAATACTTTCTCCTGTGGAAACCCAACACAGACATTTAAATATATTTACAGTATCAAATGAAGGGGGTCTAAATGGGGTTGTTGAGCTTTATACAAAATTACCACATATAAAATTACAGATCATTCAATTTCATCTTTCTGGCATGAGAACTGAGAGAACAGCTGATGATGTGATGTTGACTGTAGATCAGTGAACAGATCATAACAACCACAGACCTCCCGGATGCAATTTATAATCACATATATACAGCAGAGG
>JAZGTH010000001.1:852500-970000 GCA_036877525.1 Chromobotia macracanthus
AATTCTGTACAGTTATCACTCTACCTGTCTCACAGACCTATTGAAGATTACGGTCACCAGCAAAAAAATCTTCTCAGTGACTTAAAGACTTTTAAAATTCATAAGTCAAGAGGCTTATGGATTCCTAGTAGGTCTCTTTATAACAATGAGAAGTCTAATATTTAAGATAAGAATAGCTGACAGCAAGATTTTCCCTCTGCTGTATTTGACCCTGTCGGAGGTAAAAACTCGCTCGCTTTTGATAAGCCGAAGACTCGTGCGCTGTTCTCATGGACAGCCTGACGGACACAAATCCCATCCAATCACATCACACGCATTTTCTCTCACACTTTCACCTCTGATCAGAGCATCTCAGCCTCTCTTCAGATGCTGGAATATAAATCTTTTATTAATACATGCAGAGACGCACTACACAATCATTTTACAGATTAACTTTATATATTTATTTATGTGTCTCAGAATATTCAGAGGCCTGTTTTCAAGGTCTTGTAGAAGCTTTGTGGGATATGGTGCTGCGGAGTTATACTACACTCTGATGGCTCAGCTGAGACACACACCAGAAACCTGCTGTGGATTCACTGAGGGAATTCACAGTAAAGTAGGAAAGGAAAGTCTGGAAAAATCTGAAGACATTTATGTCCTTATTTTAAATCCCTATTTTACATGGTAATACATTTTTAAAAATATATTTAAAACAGGGTAAGTGATTTTTTTCCAAAAACATTTTTGTTTCGATGGTTAAAAGTCTTTTCACATCTTAGTAGCAATCACTAACTAAAGTGGTGTAAATATCTTTTATAATCTTCTGTGGAAGGCGCAGGACCATAAAATGTTCGTCCAATCATTTAATTCGGTCCGAATGCTCTACTGGCCTGTCAAACTATGTATGTGTTTATGTGTTGGAAGAGGCGTGGCACTGGGGACCGCTCTGAAGGGAGGGTGGGATCTTTTGCTCTTTTGCTCACAGATTACTATATAAAAGCTTTTTTTTTTTACTACTTAAAGCTTACTATTGCTAGCCTTTCCGAAACTGCCTACCCGACCTTTAAATGATAACTATAACAACAATAGCAACTTTATATGCCCATAATAAGAGTGCTATAGAAAAGTGGTCCTGAGGTATTTATTAATAAAGTGTTAATATCCTGAACTACAGCTGATAGAGATGATTTTCAGTCTGCACATTTATCTCATAGCCTTAAATTCAAAATCTAACCTCCATCAAGAGTAAAACAATACGATTTAAATGGCAGTGTGTTCTTTGTCGTTCTCTGGAGTGTGTGTGCACGTGTATGCATGTGTGTGTGTGTGTGTGTGTGTGTGCGTGTTTATATGTGTGCTTATCTCCAGCACTCCGGAATTTTCTGTTTGATCAGACACACAGCTGGAATCAGATCCTGAGGGTGTAATCAGACTGAAGCAAACGTCAAACGTTTGCCTGTGAGGGATCAGATCTTCACAAAGACTTTCTGCTCAACTGTGGCTCCCCGGGGCCAAATACAGTAGTGAGATCTCCACTGACACGCTACAGCTTTTTATCCACAAACACACACAAGAGTTTACCTTCATGTAGGTGTTTAATAAACACACCCTGTGTGTTTTATATATCTTTATATATGTTATATATCGCTGTGTTTTATGACAATGTAAGAGATAGAGAGAGAGAGCATGTATTCATTTATACAGGGGGCTTCAAGATGTGAGAAACAAAGATATGCCTCTCTCTCTCAATAACACATTCACGCCTGTGTTTCCACATCAAGAAAACCCAACAAAAGCTGCACCGAACTGATTTACACAAACAGGTTAACATAACATCACTCATCTCAGCTAACACTCCATTTCTCTCACACAAACAGTCATTGTGTTCCTCAGCTTTCTTTCTGTCTGCAGGAATGCATTAGTTGCGAGTGTGGCAGTAATAGATGAGGTTCATCTGACAGTTAAAGCTCTATTAGCAGAGCACGGCGGAGCTCTGAGTACCGCTGCGGCCGCTAGTGTCCGTCAACCACAGCCCCATTTCAGCCTCTCATTTCTCACCCCTCAAATGAAGAGAATTCAGACAGCATTCACGGTTTTTATGTTTTCTTTCTCATTTGTGTTTTTAATTTATGCACTTGATTAATGGGTAAATGAAGTGAACACATCTTCCGCTAAACACCTCCAATTATCACTAAAGGTTCGGTGTGTTTTCTTTAATTGGCTGGAGTGTGTGATGTAATTGCACCTGCTCATTTGAATGTTTGCACCTGTAATTCATGATGCACCTGAAGGGAAAGACATTTGAAAACAGTTCATTAACACAGATCAGCAGGAGAGAGAGAGAGAGAGGTTGCTTTACAAACTTGTAGACTTTGTGTTTGTTTAGGTATTCAGATGTGTGGAGGTACATTTAAATTGAATGTTACAGAACATGTAAATAGATTCAATCTAAAATATCAACCAGATACGTTCACTGTTTTTTTGTATGTATAACTTTAAAAACAAACAAATCTTTAGAAATATCTTTGTGGGGTACCAGCACAGGTGAGCAAGTTTAATTTCATTTGTTTATCATATGTGAAGATACTTTGTCTACAAAAAACCTTTATAATGGTTATTAATGTTTGTAATCATTTTATTTATATATGTAATAATATATATATTATAAGCGGTTATTTAAAAAGAAAACTGTAAAAATAATGCTTCTGCTCAAATGACAAACATTTTTAATTTCTTAAATTTTAAATGGCATTGAAATAGTTCTGATCAGTCTTTAGAAATCACACAGCACAGAATGACTCGATTATAATATTAATTTGTGTAAAAGATGACTGTCTTGGCTAAATGATGCAGTTAATTAATATTAGAAATTAAACCTATGTATTCTATAAATTCAATATTCTAAGACAGCTATAGAATTTGTAAACATTTATACGTCAGCAGTTGTTAATATGTTTTTTATTTGGTAGCAGCCTACAGTATTTGTTATTTTATGTATCAGTGTCTACAAATATTCAAAAATTTTATGTGCAAATACTGACAAGATCACATTTATATTTTAGGCCAAACCAACATATCAATTTGTCTTATGCATTGTTGCATTATGCATGTTTTATGTACTCTCATAAAAGGTGTCTCATATATATATAACTGCCCATTCTGTCATACTCGATTGATGAGTAGCAGGAACAGGGCAATTATAATGATGTTCTGGACAGTTGCTAGTGTTTTCTGGACAGAGAGACATATTATTTTTAACTGTACTAGCTCTCTAAATTGTTCGTAGAACATTTCTATCTCTTGTTGGTCCAGCTGGACTTTATTTTCCGTTTTATATGGATTTTGTTTGTAGCGTTTCATGTCTCTTAGCAGGTGCCGTGAAGCTTGAAGGAGTATTTGACACGTGAAAAGTTCTGATCGCTCTACAAAGCTGTAAGAAGCACAAACACGCCGCAATTCAACCCTCAGGAGCATAATTATATCAAAGACAGAGAATCTAGTTAAAGCGTATACATGAAGAAAGATCAGGGGCCTTGTTTGACATTGAGAAGATATAAATGAAGAAGAGAGAGAGAGAGAGAGAGAGAGAGAGAGATTTGAGCCCAACACACACACACAGAGTTCAGAGAGAAAGAATCTGTCAGAATATTTTGATTATACAGGCTGCTGTTATCAGGACACATCACAGTGAAATAAAATGACCTGCCTGATGCGGCGAATGCAAGAGACAACAGAAACACTATGAGAGAGAGCGCGAGCGAGCGAGAGGAAGGGATGCGAGGCTTTGGGAACAGTAGCTACAAAGGTAGAGCCGTATGTAGCCCCCCGGCCGTTCTGTTGACAGTCATGACACAGTCCCCTGGTAGACCATTATCCTGGACCAGACTGCACACATCAAACATCCCTGACACAGAGACACAGAGACAAAAGCACAACAGAGAAAAGCATCGTTACATGTGTTCACCTTGGTTTGTCAAAACGCAGACTTATTCAGATAGTACACAAGCCTAGAAGGGTTCTTATTTCAAACAGCAAGAAGATTGAAAGAACAGAAGAATGAGCAGAAAAAGAAAAGCTAAAGATCCTGATCTTTCTGCATCTGTTTTTATAAATCTTTCCTTCTCTCTGAAACAGAAGCAGCTTTGAAGAGAAGATAAATCACAGCACCGTTCTCCACTCTCATGCGTCTGATCTTGCAGTAATTGATAAACAAGTCAGTCGTTTCTCAGAAGGGCCTCGCGACAGTTGAGAGAGGCCGCAGCGACGACCCGAGTTTCTCTCACTCTCTGTTTTAATAAAGCACATTGTGTGGAATTAAAAGGTCTTGGCTTCAGGCGCTGGCTGTAACCAGCTGCCTTACAAAATATTTACACTGCGCTGCAAAAGCAAGTAATTGAAAGTCTTTTGATAAATGAGCAGAGCAGAGCACAAAAGAGCATCTTTGAAAGGCTTGTTTAAACTACTGACTCTCCCAGTCCATATGGGATGCAGCGCAGCAGCATGTTTAGTCCTGCGTCCATTTTGAACCAGAGACTTGCTGAACTGAAACGGGTAAACATTCATGTGACACATTATTTACTGTAATTCATTAAAAGTCTTTGTTGACAATAGTCATCTGTGGTTAATATTAGGCTCAAAACAGTCATATAAAGGGTATCAACAGAGTAAACTAACATCCAGTTGCTGCAGTTACCCTAGTGCACTTAAATATAGTCAAGGTCTTTATGTTCTGATTGTGTTAACAATACACATTGAAAATGACAGCATCACAGCTGTGGACAGTAGTACACTATTACAGGTAGGTTTTAGATTGGTAGTTCTGTATCTGTGTAAATCTAGGTAAGTGGCCAATGTTAAATGACTGTGTTATCTTACGATAGGATATTTTGGTATTACAATTTTTTTTTCATTAATTCTTTTTTCTGTAACTTCATAATCAGTGAATTAGAAAAATCACATTTCTGAACTTAGATTGCTATGCAATATTTTCTGAGGCAAAACGTTTAATTGTGTTTAAAGTCATTGAAGTGTGATATAGAGCACCTGAAATAGAGAAACACAGTTTTGAAAGGCCATTCATTCATATTACAGTAGTACATAGTACACATTTTACAAAGAAGAAATTAATAGAAACAATCAAAAGAACCCACTATAATAATGACTTCATGATCATCACAATGAAGCTACTGAAAACAGATGATGATCTTCAAGATCTTCACCTTACAGCACCTGTCACATATATAATCTACATCTCTAGAGAGCCGTACACATATTAAACTGACTGCACATTTATTCACGTTCAAGTACTATGTGTATCATGGATACAATAAAACAATAATCTTTCAAACCATAATCGTATTGCATTACACTGTTTTAAACCTTAAATCTTTTACTTAAAACATTCATCATTAACATTTATTCAGTTATTTGTATACAATTACAACTTTTTTAAAAGAGTATCTTTTTAACTGTATCTTTAACTGTAACTTACCTACTTTAACTCATGAGTAGCTTGTCAAACTAGTTTAAACTAAACACTGCTGCCTGCTGTGTACACAGTTTGAATGTTACGCTTGATAAAATCTTTGTCTTCTTTGTTTTGGCTTGTGTACTTGTTAAGGCATTTGTGTTGTTACTAGCCCCTTGACCAAGTTTAGCTTTTCTTTCACATGAAATCAGCCATGTAATGGCTGCTTAGAGCCGAATCTAACAGGGCTTGGATTAAATACATGATAAATTTGGATTCGTAGTGGAGGACAAAATATTCCACTAATCACTCAATGCTAATGAATCTGAGAGCAGAAATATTGGCCGCAGTGATCGGCCAATGGGAGATGGTCAATACAGCACGTCTGAAGCTTTAGAGAATCTCTTCACAGTGCAAATTTACAGTGTAAATTTATTTAAAGAATGAAACACACAACACACAGTGAATGAACACATAATCCAACACAAACACACAATACAACACACAAACCACATGAAACAGTCTAACATAAAGACAACATGACTGTAGCACTTCAGTTGTACCTTAGGAAGATATTTCTACCTTAGCTTGACTCCAAAAAAATACTTCAGTTGGTGTAACTTAATGGGCACTTAACAACTGCTGGGTTATTTTTTAACCCATAACTCTGTGTTGAGGCTGTTGGGTATATTTTCTGGGTCACTTGCTGGGTTGTGCTCAGCAACTGTCATTTTTAAGTCACAAAGTCACTGCTTACGGCTGTTTTAATGCAGAGCTGCAAACTCTCATGCATTCAGCACCATGCAGTGAAGCATCACGGAGCAAAGAGGACAGACACAGACAGCATGCACATAACTCTGTTGAAGTGTTTTACCTCAATAAATCATTCTTGCACGCAGCAGATCACAGTTATGCACTCAGTCTCAGGTTTGTAGCTCCTATTCTAGCCTGTGTATAAATAAGTTAGCATTAGCAAAGATATTTGTTTCGCAGCAGTTATTTTAAATAATGTTATGATAGAAACAGTAATTGTACCAGTCATCACATTACGCTTCGTTTCATATGTGTCAGTTTAACCACATTTGGGAATGTCAGCTGGCAAGCAAAGAAAGTTATTTTTACAGTCTAAACCTGTTTTCTTCATTATTTGATTATTCATGATTGCCTTTATTCAAAAATAACCCAGCAAACACAGAACATTCCTGTAATGTTCCCATATGATTCCTATTTGGTTTATTTTGGGAACCAAAGAAAAACATTCTGGGAACCAAAAATTGTTAGCTGGGAATAACTCAATATTAAACTCATCAATGGTTAAAATGACTACATTTCAGGTTTTAACAACAACCAAGCCTGCTGGATTACTTTAACCCAGCATGTGTTCTGTCCAGTATTTACCCATCACTGTGTTGCCAACTGGGATAATTTAGTAATTTCATTGTACGTATGATTTAATATGGCCAGTAAACCATAACCAGATTGAATATAATCAGTTAATTTAGATGTTTTTTAAAGGTTACCTGACATACCATGTTTACTGTAATATTTATTAAAACATCATATCTTGCTTCATCTCTTTCCCTGACATCATGCAGCTGTGTTATTTTGAAGCTCTTCAGCCAGCTGTCATGAAACCCTTCTCACCATCCAGGGCTGTTTTTGTTGAAGTCTAAATGAATGCTGAAAATCTTGTGTTGTTCACTTGCCCAGATCTGATTCTCACACCTTTCAGAGTTAATGAGCACCAACTGGAGAGAACAAGAAGGTGCCAACCAAGTCTCCTGCCAGGTGCTTTCAGACTTTCAGACAAATCAACTGATGCCCCGGCAGATTTCCTCCTCCTCTCTTCTCTCTAACCCTTTAGGAAAGAGACGCAGAAGCTGCAGTACACCAGCAGCAGTTATTTCCTCTATAGCATTTGCTGTCAGATGAATGTAAAACGGCAGGACTATTTGCTGTGTAAATATAAATGATATCTGAACAGGCTGTAAGTGTTTAACACTGTAAGCATCAAACTGTAAATAAAATTATAGATAAGTTTGTTATAGGGAAAATAATGCGTGCATGCATGTGTGAATGTGCCTCTAAGTTATATATTTACCCCCCTTGTGTACATACACACAGAAGATAAATATAACTGTAAATAACTGGAATCAGTCCAAACCACTTCTACTAATCTCAGTACATCTCACAGAAAGACATCAGGGTGCATATAGGGTGATTTATGGAGGACAGAATTACAGAAACACAGTGCCTTCACTTCCTGTTAAAGACAGAAAGTTAAATCACTTATTCCAAACCACTTTCCCAACAGGAAACATATATCAGAGCTAATCTAAAACCCAAACTACATCCCTCAGCATTGTGACATGGATTTCACTTGTAGTTTATGAAATTATTGAATGAATGCAGTGAAAACCTGCAGATTATTTATCATGAGATTCTGAAATGCTGGGCAAATGGTCTCTCTAAACCAGAGTTTCCAGTAACTTTCATCATTAACATGTATTCAGTTATTATTTTTGACAGTAACTTGACCTTCCATTGCTCATTAATTTATACCAAGATTGACTAAAAAACAAAATATTACAGAAGGATAGTTACAACCACTGCTTTTTAGCTTATTTTAATGCTTGTTTTGTCTTACATAAATAATTTGAAGTCATTTTGAGGTCACACTGAAGCATTGTTGAGGTCTCTTAGTGGGTTTCAACCCTTGATTGACAAACCCTGGCCCTAAAGCACCTTTACACTCAACAGCTGCACAAAAGCTGCTATCAACAGTATTCTTAAATACAGAGCTGCTAAACATGTGCAGTGTTATTATAAATGCAAATTAACACTATAAATAAATGGCCTAATGTGACAAGTAATGACACAATTCAGATTTAGTGAATTGGTTAGTGTTTAGGTTAGTGTTAATGTCCACCCTGTTTTGTAACCAAGATTATAGGGTGGACAAACTATGGAAAAATGTCACTACATGGTCTATGAATGGCCTTTAGCAAACATTGTAATCAATTTATACTGATGATTTTGTCTTTTTTAATATAAATATTACATCTTTCTTAGATCACGTTAATTTCCCTCTATATTCCCAGAATGGACATGTTATGCCTGACCATGTCTGACTAAAAAAAATTAATTAAAATAATTAACTAATTAAAAAAAATAAAAACGGAGCTTCACACTGAACTTCCAGTGGGTTTTTTTCCAAAAATCACACTTTTTTCAAAAATGTGATGACACAAGATGTGTGTGATGTGAATAAAGATGTATTGGAATGCAATAAAGATGTAGCTGATGTAGATGAATCCCAGAGAGTTGATCAGATTATCAGACAGCAAATGAACCCAGAGAACAGCTGATGTGTGCTGCAGAGCTCCACAACATCAGCTGGGTGCTGGGAAACACAGGCAGCTCTCTTCTAAGGCGACATTTGAACCTGAATCAGAACCTGACTGATCCAAAGTGCCCTACACAGCACCTCTGTGCTAACCACAACGATTCTAATACAGTCTGACATGAACACGTTGGTAAGATGCAGTCCTCTAATACTCTAACAAGAATAAATATGCTGCTTCTTAGGCAGTTATAGATGTGTGTTCAGTCCCTCTGAGAGGAGCGTGTGGATGAGTTATGCAAATTCTTTGACAAATTAGAGCAGGATTTGGGTTAAAGCTTCATTCCTCCAGACTTACAGACATGGATTAAAATGAATGTCTCCTTGTACTTGCACACAACAGATTCAGTGTCTCTCTCTCTCTCTCTCTCTCTCTCTCTCTCTCGCTCATTCTCTCCTTCTTTCTCGCTCATTCTCTCTCTCTCTCTGTGTATCTGCGGTTTGTGTCTTGTGATGAAAAGCAACATATAAGTAACAGACTTTTTTACATTATAATGTACGCTATTAAAATGTTCCGGCAATAAATAAGATAGTTTGTTGGACTTTTTAGGCATGAATTATAAAAACACTTACTGATTCATTAAGATGTTTTGATATGTTTTTGATCTTGAAGAATTGTGAGTTTAATATTTGATGCAGTATATCAAGACATCATGTGCTGTGTAATAAAGGGATGAATATGTAGTGTACACTGGGAATCACACTGATGTATTGAGAGGAACTGTCAGAGGGAAAGCTGTGATTTTAATGTCCAGTGTTCTTGAAATTTAGCCTTTAATTCAGGATACAATATATGAAACCATTAACCTGTGAGACATCTCTCTCTCTCTCTCTCTCTCTCTCTACAGTACAGTA
Source organism: Chromobotia macracanthus (assembly GCA_036877525.1). NCBI lineage: Eukaryota > Metazoa > Chordata > Actinopteri > Cypriniformes > Botiidae > Chromobotia > Chromobotia macracanthus. The sequence continues at coordinate 862,208 of JAZGTH010000001.1, forward strand.
TCTCTTCTGCTGAGCACTTACACCGGTGCATGTATTACAGCTCAGCTCATTAAGATAACAGTAAATTAATGCTGCCTTCGCTCACACACACATGTACTGTGGTAATCTTAGAGTAGCCATTAAACAGTGTGAAGGGTAGATACCAGTGCTGTTATTTAGATCATGACATGAGGATGATGATGATGCAAGTAATTACTTCTGTATGTCTTTGTGTCTGCACACACAACACACACACACGTCTTGGTTTATATTTACATCATGACATGATTTGTGATAGACTGATTGTAAGAAATGTAATTACAGAGACACAATGGCCACACAACACAGTGTTTGTTTCCTCTCAAATCAGCTGACAGGCCCTCAGCACACACACGTGCACACTCACACACACACACACAGTGAGCTGGTTGGTGTAGAGGTTGTGCTGTGAGGTAGTTATTGGGCACAGAGTAAATTAGCTGTGTTGAACTTGTGTGATGTGTTGACACTTGCTTTGTGCGCTTATAAAACACAGTGCTGATAAAACACAAAAGGAAAGCATTATGAATCTGATTAATGATGGGACACTGTGCACACAACATCAAAGGTTCACACACGAGATTAATGACCCTCAGCTAGACTGTTTAATTACTGCCCACTAATTTGATTCTTGACCAAATGTTTAATATCTGCATTCCCCTCCAACACTGTGTTCACATTCTGTCATTTATCAGTCTCAGAAAAGTGCTGGAGTGAGTGAAACACAGAATTACTTCCACACTGGTAGCATCGCTCCTGTCTGTGTCATTTACATGCTGCTTGCTGCTCTTATTGTAGTTCTTGTGAAAACTAAACAGCACCATTAATATGCATCTCCATTGTGTGTGTGTGTGTGTGTGTGTGTGTGTGTGTGTGTGTGTGCGCATTTGTACATCAATCTTTGTGAGCAAAGGCAGAGGGTAAAGTTTGTGTCACCCCACTGGCCACACCACTTGTAATTGCATTTTTAAGACAAAGTATTTTCTGTATATGGACCTCAATCATAACTCCCACGACTCTGGTCGGTAATCAGTAGCTCACTTCAGAGGAGGAAGCAGTCAAACGCAGAAGAGTGAAACAAGTGCAGTTAAGATGGAGGAAGGCATGTTTGGCTTCACGCACAGAACGATCGGCATCTGATGACACAGCTGTTTATGATTGACTCACTGAAATCAACAATGACGTGCATTGATTCTAACATCTTCACTCCACTGAAACTCATATGTTCTGTCATTTGAATATGCTGTATTGTGTCATTTAATGAAATCAAAGTGAAGGGAATACAGAAGCCACTTTATTGATATTTTAATAATATAAGCTTGTCTTTAACTTATTGTGCATACAATATTAAGCAGCACATAACTACTAGTTTGTTATTAATACCGTGGGAGTTTCTGTAAAGTCTTTGCTTTAAAGCACAGTAATCATAGAATTTAACTATGATTCTAGTTGCTTATGTTGTCAAGAGTTTTGAAAACAGCCTGTGCTTCAATTTTCTGTTTGCACTTGAAATAAACTAATCTCGGCACATAATTGCTCTGCTTTTGTGGTCCTTTAAAGTAGTTTTTGCAATATTGAAAAATATAAAAATTTACTTTAAAAGCAGAATTTATACGTTTTATACATTTTAAGTCATTTATAACAATTTTAAATTATATGGTGATCTTTGAATTAATGTCATTGTTGTAATTGTAGTCATTTTTTGGGCATATACAATACTTAAAATAAAAATATAAACAAATTTTAAGAAAATGTTATATTAAACATTAAAGAAAATGCTGTTTTGTTTAAATGCAAGTCTGCACACACACACACACACAAAAACTCATAACCACATACTCACACACACAAATTCTGGTGCTAAGTCTTCGACCTTGGCGTGGTGTGTTCAGTGGCTGGATCGAGTACAGCTCAAGGATCTTTGGGGAGAAAATATATATTCCGTGTGAAAGCTGAGAGATGTCCGTGTTGTTTTCATGTTTTTACATGTTCTGCTGAATGTGGATGCATTTCTTCCTGCTGTGCTTTTATTCACCACTTCAATGAATTATCTCCCCACAGGACTCTGTCTACTTAAAAACACATCAGTGGCTCTTCTCTCTAAATAAACTAGTGATTGTGACACAGCTTTCATTCAGCACAATACTTCCCCCATCAAAGCAACCAGCCACAAGTATTATTTTAATGATTTAAAACAATGAACTCTGTCAAAATAACCTTTGAATGTGCTGAGTGAGAATGGAAATGCACTTAATTACTGCTTTTCCCCTCAATGCATTTTACTATAGATAACAGATAATGCATTTGTATAACCACTGTAACCAGATTGTTTCCTCATGAATTTGATTTCTGAGGCGTGTGAGGTAAACCTCAGAGAGACAAGACACAGTGGGTAGAGTCACAGAGAAAGAAGACCCTTAGTGTTCAGTATGTAAAACTCCATCTGAAGGTGCTGCGTTTGTTCTGTATTTGTAATATCACAATCTCCTAAAAAGCACAACTATATCACATTACCACTGTAGTGTCACATGACAGACCTGGGCCCTTCTGCCTCTTCATCTTTATTCTTCTCTCCATCTGTTCAGTCCAGGATCACTCTCATAGTGACTACACACATCATATCACATCACAATCAATCACATTATCATTACACATAACAATCACATTATCACACTCCAAATAATCAAAATCACAACATCACACAAATATAACAGCACCACACAATCACAACTGCACAATATCGTAACCTCGTGAGATCACAGTACTCTCAGACTCCAGATATCATCCCTACAGCAAAAAATGAAAGAAAATGACAAAAAGGGGAATGTTTGTGATCCCTTATGAACCTACTGTTGTCCTGTCCAGTTGTGTTAGTTTAGAGGGTTTTACTGGAAAGCCCCGACATTTTTAATCTGTATTTCATCTTTATTTTTAAAGCTTTTCCTGTCCATCTTTCTCCATTTATCCTATTAAATGAAGCAGATCTTTAACTTTTAAGCTTTGGTGCCTGTGGTGATTCTTTTATCAGAGGAAAAGCCTCTGGATGGTGGAGATTGACAAACTCATGATAATAAATAAACATGTTTTCCATCTTAAGTGCTGCTTATTATGTTTCCTGGGAACCAAATGTGATTTTTCCCCCCTTACGTCTGTAGAGCAGATGAGAAATGGAATAAGCAGATCACTCTGTGACTCTCTCCACTCAGAATCACTGATCTCTATCACATGTGATTATATCTCCTCCATCCGTAGATCCTTCTGTCCATTTCTTACTGTCACTTAGAGCGGAAAAACACACTTCAAACTTTCTGTTGTCTCTTGAGATAGGACATAAATGTAATAACGGCCAATGTGATTTTGAATGATATCTCCACTACCGTAGTTCATCAAGACTCTGCTCTGTTTGTCTTGTCTTTGTTTCTATATGTGGGTTTGTGTGTGAACAACACTTATTAAAACACTGAGGACTATATAGCTTGACCGCATTTGAAGACATGGTGAACACATGGTAGAAAACTACACAATACAGGAAATTTGTTAAATATGGTCAGGCTTGGAATATATTAATATAGTAATCTGATGGTGTAACTGAATAAAATCTAGAATCTAAAATCTCCAAATTTTTCATTTGGATTTTTTTACAAATATTATAAGTTATATAATATAATATTATAATATAAGTTTACAGTTACTATAAAGTTCAGGCTTATAACCAGGGCCAGGTGCTTCTACACCATTGTTATTCACATCATTTTAGTTATGGTTAGGGTTTGGAGTAGGTAAAGGGTTTCTCTACAAACATTTTGTTCCAGGGTCAACAAACTATGTTGACTCAGAAACATCTCTCATTTAGCAACATCAGGTGGAGTATTTCCCTCCAGGGCTGCAGACAGCCAGCCTGTGTGTTAGAGTCTGAATGGAAGTGATCTGTAGAGACAGACAGCTGAGGATCTGATATGTTTCTTATCTGAGAATAATGTTTACCCTGCAGCTTATCACAGTCCCTTCTGAGCCTGTTTATTGTTCAGCTGATTCAGTTAATAGAATTATGGTTTACGTTCACTGCTTAAGAAAATTAGACGTGCACCTGAATTTATACAGAAAACTTTCAAATTCACATTGTGAGTGAGTGAGTGAGTGAGTTTGTGTGAGTGAGTGAGTGAGTGAGTGTGAGTGAGTGAGTGAGTGAGTGTGTGAGTGAGTGAGTGAGTGAGTGAGTGAGTGAGTGAGTGTGAGTGAGTGAGTGAGTGTGAGTGAGTGAGTTTGTGTGAGTGAGTGAGTGAGTGTGAGTGAGTGAGTGAGTGTGTGAGTGTGTGAGTGAGTGAGTGAGTGAGTGAGTGAGTGAGTGAGTGAGTCGGGGGTGGGTGGAGCCGAATGCTCTGATGATTAATGTCTAATGAACATCTCTGTGTTGTCATGGTGATATGGACTGTCTGCCTCATAATGAGAGTGAAGCAGGTAATTGTCACTGTGTTTTAGGTGTCATCTCTTATTAAACAGGTAATTCATCTTCCAACAGTAAAGAATAATACAGGTACATTGATTTATTGCCGACTACCTGAAAACTGATCATTCAGCTCTCTTTATGAAAATGAAGGTTTTTGTTTAAAAAAACACACAGGAAAACCCAACACAGATCGCATTTGTTGAAAACTGCTTTACATATGAGCACAGAGGTCGAGAACAGTTATGAGTGAGCGATACACGTCATCTTTGTGATGTATTTTACATGTGACATGTGGCACTGGGAAAGATCAGTGAGTCTTTCTGCATTAGAGAGGAACATAAAAAGTTTGTGGTTCGTCCCCTGGGGTTCTGGAGTCTAAACAGCACCTGGGAGAGCAGATGGGGACGGGAATGCGCGTCAGACGGAGGTATTTGTCGCGGTGGTGACGATACCTGCTGTGAGAGATATGAGCGCTATTGTTGCTCCGCTCACTATGCGTTTAGGAAAGCGATGCTCTCATTAAACAGAAGAGAGGCACTTGAACCATCAACTGCAGCTCGACTCATTTCTCTCAACCTGACACACAGACGCTGCGATTAGAAATGTTGATGCTGTCCTGTGCTCGTCATCTACAGCAAGACTTCACTGAAGATTCAGCAGAAAAACAGCACTGCATGCTAATAATACAACACAACTTAATGTAGAATCATACATAGTTAAATCAAACAGGCAGATGTATGTATGTACATATATGGCAATATCACTCTTGGTATAGGGACAGATATTACATTTCTGTATGGGTGCTAACATTCAAGATTGTCAATGTTAGATTTTTAAAACATTTTGGTTACACTTCTGTTCACTAAACACTTCTGTGCGGCTAAGTTGATACCTCTTGCTGAAGCTTCACTGTGTTTCTGACAGCTGTTGGCTCATTCTGGACTGGCCCTGAAAAGACGTTGAGCAAGTAAAGCAATCCTCACTCCTCTACACATATAAACACAATCTTATGCGGCTGGGGTTTGATTTGTTTGACTAAATGTGAAGTGCTGCCAGATCCAGAGAGATCTGAGGCCACTGAAACTCTCAATACATGATGACCTCCTGTCACTCTCCAGCCCTGCATGCTACAGCATATTTCCCCATTTGAGGGACTGTGACCCCCGGCGGACATCAAGGTCAACAGATATGCAGCAGTGTCAGTCAAACCTTGAACTTCCTCCATGTCCTTGTGTTCCTGCCACACTAAACTTTCTTCAACTTGTCAGACACTTAAAAATTGACAAAATGCCTCCTTAGCCCCTCAAAATCAAATGAAATATATAAATATATACACAAATGAACTTGTATATTGTAACAAATTAAACCCGGGCAGCACCTCCATGTGCACATGAGAGGATTTTCTCCCAGTATCAGCGCAGAAAATTTTTGTTTAAACACACACACTCATAGTGCTGCCTTGTGTGTGTTTGCAAATAATTTACGTTCAAAAAGTCACATTAGTGAAGTGTAAAGCCCAAAGCATACTCAGACAAGCTGCATTCTATGCACCATTGTATTCTGAAATGTGTCACTTGTAGTACATGCATGTATTTCACTCTCAGTGTAGCTGTTTTGCCTTTCAGGACATTGTGTTGTAGTTTGAGGAGAATCTTGTTGAGCAAATTAGTTCAAGTTTTTTAAATTATTGACAGGTTTGTTTTTACCACCAGCAAAGCAAACAGGACTGTGTGCTTGGCATGTTTGTGTTGAGTGTGTTTCTGGCCTAATTATCCAGCCATCTTAAAGGTAGAGCTACAAAAACTACAATGTGAAGACCTTTAACTGTTCCTGCAAATGTTTGTAATTCCGTTGAATGCTGTGAAAATGCTGGCCATGCAAGTAGTTTTCTGTATGAGGGTTAGTGTTAAAGAACAGAAATTTCCACAGTTGTATATAAAAACCATAAAGTCACTGTGTGTTTGTATTTGTCTGTAGTTTGACCACTGCATGAAAATTAATTCATTACAAGATCCAATTACAAGACAAACCTGGACAGCACTCGTGTAAGGTGTGTGTGTATGAGAGAGAGAGAATGAGTTGTGCCTTTGATTGTATTTTCATTGACTGAAGGACGATTGTTCCTCAGTGTAATATTTGTGTTTGGCTCTTAAAATACATTTGAATGCCAAGTCGTCTCTCAGCCATGCACACCCTCACTCTCTCATTTCTCTATCTGTCTCTCACACACACATTTGCGCTCTAATCTTTCTGTGGCTCTAAAGAGGCTTTAGCAGTTTTGTCCAAATATCACCACAGTTCTGTTCAACTGTCTTACTGTTTATACTGTCTTTTTCTCTCCATTATTTTCTCTCTTTCATCTGTGGTTTTGTTTTCCACTTTCTCATACTCAACCGTTTTCTGCTCAAATGTTTCACTCAGTAAAAATTCACCAGGTGCTGAATGCCACCAGCAGTCATTATTATCTCTAACACAATCTCTATCTATTACAATCTCTAACATCATAATTTTCACATTGAATTGTATACTGATAATACCAATTTTAAAGTTATTTCATGGTTTTGTTTTTGTGATGGCATGTGTGGAATAGTTCTAGCATTTGTGTAACTGACATGATGATCTGCTCTGTTTGTCACAAATTTGCAAAAAACAACTAAATCATGTTTTAGTAATAGTGAATAATTGTTACAGGTAGCTGGTGTGGCAGAATGTTAAAACTAGACCCTGGTTTACCTACCTGACCGTCAAAGATCTTCTGTTTTAAACTCTTTCACACTTTCTTTCATATTCTGCCTTGTTTTCTTTTTGAATTGCAGGAGTTTATGACACAACAATGAAAGTCTTCCTTCCGTAAACAAAATCTCTGGCGCATGAAATCCTGAATGCATTTCAGTCAACGCGAGGCAGAGTCATTCCAAACATCAATAAAAGAAACACACACGACTGCCACGTTCAGCATGAGGTGTGTGTTTGTTTGTGAGAGGTGTGTGCACAAGGCCGACACGCCGGGGTCTCGGTAAAGAGGTCTTCCTGTGCACACACACACACACACATGAGCACAGTGTGTACACACTTGAAGAGTTCCGACTGACACTGTATCTCCAAAACACATTCAAACAGCCCATTAGCCAAACCTACCTGATGATTTCACGTTTTTATTTATCTTAAGTTCTCTCATTTGAGGACGCACGTTTCTGTTTTAATATTGCAAGTGAAACATGATTATGACCTCTTAATGCCGAAATTACGCAGCATAGTTTATATTTTTCACTCTTTCTTTCAATGCAGAGTTTTTCCTGCATCGCACCCCATGGCATTAACATCTTTATCTCTGCATGTGTTTCTGCTTTTAAAACCTTCCCCCTGCTGTTTGAAAAATATTCCTCATTTCCCACCCCTACAGAGCGCAGAAATCCCCATAGGCGACCCATTTACTGCCCCCCCCCAAACACTTACACACGCCACACTCGCTTTCGGTGCTGCCTCATTGGCTTTCGCTAAATTATGCAAATAAGGTGATGTTCAACATATACTCTGCAGTTTCTGCAAGTGAGCAAGTTTACACAGATTTTGTATCCAACGTGATGCCATTACACCGCACTGCCTGTCAGCAAGATTTATGGATCGATGACAAATTAGAGTGAAAATGCTCTTCAACTGCTAATTTCTTCTGTTACTCTCTCAGGTTTGGCTAACTTCTGCGTTCCATCTTTTGGGGGCATTTCAAGGGAATCCTGTTTCTGTTGTTGTTTTGCTGAATATCAATGTGCTCCTGCTGATTTCATGCTGTTGAGCTGAAATGAATTCATTAATCAGAAATGATACACGCCGCTTTTACAGCACGACTGTGTTTCTGCGTTTGTGGAAAATTTACTTTATGCCTCTTAAGTTAGAATATTTGAGGGCGTCCTGGACAGAAATTACAGTCAGAAGGAATTAGGTGATTCTAGTTCCACTGATAATGTTTTGATACTTTTGATGAAAAAACAAACAATTGAGCCAAACTGTATTACATCATGTAGCATATTTTCTTTAAATTTAGTTTCATTGGAAAGAAGCGGTTTACAGGAGTTTGGCTGATGGGACGGCACTTTGTTGGTTGTTGCTTACAATCAGTGTGGACATTGCAAAAGAAAGGCTGTTTTACTGTGCAGCAGATTTAATAATGCAGGAAACACAGCTAGAGAACTTTTGCATGATGTTCCATGCAAACGTTCAAGAACCGTTAACAGATAAAATCATTTGGTTCCAGCTCCAATTTATTTAAAAATTAAAACAGCTTTAAATAAAAATAAAACACTAGTCCTTAACCTGAATAGAACCTGAACATTAGTCCTTAACCTGAATAGAACCTGAACATTAGTCCTTAACCTGAATAGAACCTGAACATTAGTCCTTAACCTGAATAAAACCTGAACCTTAAGAGGCATAACCTGAATAAGAGGCATAACCTGAATAAGAGGCATAACCTGAATAAAACCTGAACATTAGTCCTTAACCTGAATAGAACCTGAACATTAGAGCTTAACCTGAATAGAACCTGAACATTAGTCCTTAACCTGAATAAAACCTGAACCTAAAGCATAACCTGAATAAAAACCTAATAAGGCATAACCTGAATAAAACCTGAACATTAGACCTTAACCTGAATAGAACCTGAACATTAGTCCTTAACCTGAATAAAACCTGAACACTAGTTGCTGACCTGAGTCAAACCTTAACAATAACCCAGGGCAAAATATTTATAGTTCATTCATGTATTCAGTGTATGTGCAAAATATTTCTTCATTTGCATAATAATATTGTCATGAGACAAGCATGTTTAAAATGAAGCATTTGATTTGCATGCAGGACAGTCCTGCTGCTCTGGAGTCAGTCCGAGGTGAATGTTTATCATTAGATGAGCAGGTTTAAAATGAAGTGTTTGATCTGGGGTCAGTCTGAGGTGAATGTTTGTCTTTTGGGAGTGTTGTAATGTCTGATTCATTCTAGTGAATTGGTTCATTTATGCGGTTCAAATCCTACAGCAAAAGTCCACTGTGATATTTTATAATAATTGTTTTTATTGCTAAATAAAAATATATATGCTAAATATTCAGCATATATACATCTGTATATATAAAGCATATATAAACATATATAAATCTGTAGTCTAGATTTTGTTGGTTTTTTTGTAAATTGTTTTGTACAAGTTTAATGCTTTGATAGTAATTCATAAAACTTAAATGGTTTTGAGAATAAATAAATACATGTTAAATTATAGTATCTGATATATATTTATAACACTACTTTTGGCTGATAGTCTTTATTATACCTACATCTCTTACAAAAGGGCATCTTAACTGTAGAGCAGAATGAGAAACAGCATCACTGCTGATAAAGCTGCACCTCTCTGTTCTGTTTGCAGGTCACTTCTGAGGACCTCAGGTCAAGTGATGGTGCACAATGCGGCGGTATTAAACACGACAGGGTTGATGTGGGCGTGCGGCGCGCGCGAGCGTCGTGACAGGCGGTCATTACAGCGCTGCGTCTCCACACTCAGCGACGCGACGCGACGCGACGCGCGTAAATGGACACAAATGGGCCGCACGCAACCTAATGACGCTTTCTGAGCTTCAGTCTGTGCGTCGGTAAGTTTCGATTCATAAATCATGACTGTCAAATAAACCCAATAAAGATCAGGAACATCCTCAGCGCAAACATCTGCGTGTGCGGAAATGCTCTGCATTCATGTTTGCTTTGTTTTCTGAGCACAGAAATGAGTCAATAAACAGTCACATTTAAGTCGTTTTTCAGTCTTTTAACCTTTGTGCCCCACACACAGACACACAAACATGCACATATCAATATGAGAAATTTGTATGAAATGATTTTAAAGGATCATGTCATCTTTATATTATCTGTGCTGTCACACTCAGTGCTGCTGTGCTCTGCAGTGCTCTGCTGTGCTCAGTGAATCAACACAGGCTCCTGCGGCGACTGTACTGACCCTGTGTGTTTACTGTTGGGTTCAGAGCTGAAATGACTCTGTGTCATTCATTACAGGATTAAAGTTTCAGTTGCTGTACAATCAAACTGTGTCTGTGTGATTGACCTGCTCATGTTTCAGAAGTTTAGAAGTTTTTGTCGCCTTTGAAAGATGCAGACAGGCCTCAGTAATCTGCTGAAGTGGATTTGAAATGGTCAGCACACATTTAGAAACAACATTCAGTGACAACACAGAGCAACAAACTCTCATTCCAAATACTCACTTTGAAAGAAATTAAACCGAGAGCAGCGCAGATGAAAGCCGTCCCTAATCTAATAAACAGATTTAGAATGTCGCCCACTGTGACGTGATGAATATGGCTCCAGTGTTTGTGGCAGTCTGTGATTAGTGCAGCGAGGCCCATTAGAGGACAGAAGCACGGCCCCCAGTCGCTGCTGAAATCTTTCGCTCATGTGCTGCAGGAAGTGGAGGCAGTTTTTGGCCCGGGCTGCAGGCTGGATTACAGGCTGTACTGTAATTCTAACAGATCTATTCTTTCCTCTGACTCGCCTAAAACTACAATACAACATTGCCTGCAAAAGAGAAAAGATTATGCCTGTATACCAAGAGTCTCCCGTTGGCCCCTCAGGGCCCCTGCTGGACGAATAACAATGTGAAGCCCCATTCCAGGCATTTGGGCAATCGGGGCAGTTTGAGTGTTTGGGGTCAGTCTGGTCTCAGCTGCAGACACAGATTGTGAGAGAATAAGACACACATATGCAGCCAGATATTAAAGAACTGATGCGTCAAAGACAAAAAATGGGTGTCTGGCCTGTTTGGGTCATAACAGAAAAAACTTACCAGACTTTGAGGGAGGTGTTTTGGTCTAAATTCATTCTGCTGTAATTTGGCTGAAATGAAAACAATATTTGGCTCAGTGTTTGTTTTAGGTGTTATCCTGGTAAATGACACTTCTGCTGTTCTTTATGCACTAATGAAGTTGTCAGGTGTCCTATTACCTCCAAATCATGTGAATAATTTAGCAAATTGTTGGACCAATACAGTTTCTAATAATATTAAAATTGATAATAATACAGGATTCTAAAAGAAGAATTAAAAACGAACACAAATGAATCAGCTGGAAATCAATCTTTTCAGAATTCTGGGAAACATGAGTCTTTTGCTGTTCATTTGCTCTCTTTTTACATCTTAATTGGTGCACAGGAGAAACAGGCTGGGTCATCGTCAGAGGTGTTAAGATGGTTTAGAGCTGAGGACATTTGTTTCTGTAAGAATGTTACTGTTTTATGTGCTGAAACAAATATTAATAAATAAAGAATCATTTATATTAGTAATTGAGATTGAGATAAGTGAAGTCTGTGCAGTGTATGTGTGTGTGTTGTAGTTCAAAGCTGATCTCCTTAAAATTTTGACTTTTCCACACAGCCGCTGAGAATGTTGGGAAATCCATGTTATTTATGTTATTTTGCACTCTTCTGAGAGTCTGGGGCTCTTGTTTGGTGAATCAGAGCAGCTAAACAGCAGGCAGAATTAGACCATGAAATTACAGATAACATTTAAAATAATCTCAGCATAAGCATTACAGCAGGGCCATGGAGACATTTCTTAAGGCACAACAAAAATATTCACAGTATTTATTGACTTCTCTCCTCACTGAGTGATAAGAATATGTAATCAGATTTTCTGGTAATTTGTCGTCGTATCAGGATTAGTAGAGAAGGGTGATCAGCTCTGCTCTGATGTGTGTCCGACTGGTCAGTATTTCTGGGCAGAAACATAATTTATGTCTTAACCAGTAAACAGCAGCTTGAGTTTAATAACCCAGCCAGTATTCCTCCATTTAATAAGAAAGGAGAGGATGAGGAAATGAGTAAAAAAAGAGGTGAGTTAAGAAGAGGAGAAAGGAGAGGTGAGGAAATGAGGAAAAAAGAGGAGAGATAAGAAGAGGAGAGAGGAGAGGTGAGGAAAAAAAGAGGAGAGATAAGGAGAGGAGAGGTGAGGAAATGAGGAAAAAAGAGGAGAGATAAGAAGAGGAGACAGGAGAGGTGAGGAAATGAGGAAAAAAAGAGGAGAGATAAGAAGAGGAGAGAGGAGAGGTGAGGAAAAAAGATGAGAGATAAGAAGAGGAGAGAGGAGAGGTGAGGAAAAAAGAGGAGAGATAAGAAGAGGAGAGAGGAGAGGTGAGGAAATGAGGAAAAAAAGAGGAGAGATAAGAAGAGGAGAGATGAAAGAGAGAGGAGAGGAGACAGGAGAGGTGAGGAAATGAGGAAAAAAAGAGGAGAGATAAGAAGAGGAGAGAGGAGAGGTGAGGAAAAAAGAGGAGAGATAAGAAGAGGAGAGAGGAGAGGTGAGGAAATGAGGAAAAAAAGAGGAGAGATAAGAAGAGGAGAGAGGAGAGGTGAGGAAAAAAAGAGGAGAGATAAGGAGAGGAGACAGGAGAGGTGAGGAAATGAGGAAAAAAAGAGGAGAGATAAGAAGAGGAGAGAGGAGAGGTGAGGAAAAAAGAGGAGAGATAAGGAGAGGTGAGGAAATGAGGAAAAAAAGAGGAGAGATAAGAAGAGGAGAGAGGAGAGGTGAGGAAATGAGGAAAAAAGAGGAGAGATAAGAAGAGAGAGGAGGCAAGAGGAGAAGAGAGGGGGAGAGTGATGTGTATCTTGTAAACACACACACTCACACATACACACACAGACGACAGAATTAAAGAGAATTTTAAAGAATACATACAAGATACAATACAAGATAGGCTCCAGGTTTAATATAAGCTCAATCAACAGCATCTGTGGTTTAATGTTGATTATATTTTAATTAATGATTAATTTTAATGATATATTTTAAAACGATTAAATAATTTTCATCCCTAGAAAAAACGCAAACATTAATGTAATGTAACAGTAATAAGCGCCTGGAAAAAACAGATAAAACAGACACAAAGGGCTGGTTTTCAAACTCACCACATATAATAACTGCTTCATACTGAATCAACTGTAGAAATCTTTTCATCTGTGCTCTGATTTACACTGATGTACGTGTGTTACTGTAACACACGTGCAAACGGCTGCAACCGCAGCAGGTTAAACGCTTTTACACTTTGACTGTCTCAGGAAGTCAAGAGGTCTGAAGGCAGTCAGAGTTTGAGGGGAACAAAGAGCTCCATTACAATTCTGTTTGATGACATTTCCCTCATATCGGCCCTTAAACTGAACCCTGTACATTACAGGGAGAGAAACGGAGCAGAATATCAGAATGTGTTGAAAGCATGAAGAAAACAGGAGATTGTTCAGTGCAAGAATGTGCCATCGCCCCAGGAGACCAAACACAACAAGAATCACAGCGGCCGTAAATATTAATGTATGCTCTTTGATGCCTGTGTGCCCATTAACAGACACACAGTAACATCACATTTGTCAGAAGCAAGAGAGACTGTGTGTGTATGTGTGTGTGTATGTGTGTGTGTGTCCAGCAAAGAGCAAAAAAGCCCAATTATATTTTTTCTAAAGCTACAAGGAGTAGCATAAGATGGAAAGATGCAAAAAGTGTGTGTTGACTTACTACAAGTGCGATTTTGCCAGTGAAACAGCGCCCTCTTGTGAGGATTTTAGGTGAAAGTAATTCAAAATTCAGATCAAATTGCAAAATATGCTTCTCCTTCATAGCTCAAAGGGTTCCCAGTTTTGTATTAGTTAAACTTTGTCTCAGATGTTTCTTCTAAATATGTGTTTGTCAGCTATAAAATAAACGTGTAGAGCAGAGCTTAGATAATTCAATTTTAGAAAAATACAATAAGAAATGTTGAGTTCATTTTTAATGGCAGACTTTGTGTATGTTAGCAAACCTGAGTAGAGTTGAACACTTTGTTGAGATCTCTTATCAAACTCTAGACTAAGAGAAACATCTGAGAAGACATCAGTAAGTGAGATAAGAAACAACTGAAACAGTAAGATTTCATTTGTGATGTATTAGATTTTTTTCTATTTTACATCACAACCAAAACTCAATATTTTGTACTTTTTAATACTTGATATTTATTAAATAAAAATAATTTTCTTATTTTAGAGCAGCTGAAGAGTTGTGTTGCATTTTGTCATCAATTCAGTTTTAAAGTATGTGTTCCTGCTCGGGTTGGTAGAGCATTAGCAGTGCAAAGGTTGTGGGTTTGATTCCCAGGGAACACACATACTGATCAAATGTGTAGCTTGAACACACTTCAGTCACTTTGGATAGAAGTGACTGATAAAAGTGAATGAAGACAGAGATGGATTGTGGAATTTTAACTGTTTTGTATTTGAAAATATATGAAATCACCTATAAATTAAAATGATTCATATTTGTAGGTGTTAATACAGATCAATGAATTTATGTTATATTATTTTATACTATACACACTATACAGAAATTACTGGACATAATTTAAAACAACAGAAATGAAAGTGTTTGTATGATTTTTGTGAATTAGGTTCTTTTTTCTTTGTGTTTATATATGATTTGTGTGTGTGTGTGTGTGTGTGTGTGTGTAATGTGTGTGCATTTTAAATGCATACACACATTAGTTCATCTTAAACAGAGTTCTGCTTGTCTGATTTTCTGAATGTGTTTTAGGAGTCATAATACAGCAGCAGAATGTCCTTATGTGTTGGGCTGTGAGGATGTACATCTTTACTGTTACATCATGTAGAGTTGTTCTGTGTTAGGTTAGATGCGTCTCAATGAGATCTCTTTAATTTCTTAATTACTTCTGGAAAGCAATGAGAATAAACTGAGAATAAATGGAGACTGTATGTTAAGTCTCCTGTTTATTCTTCTGAAAAAAGCACAGTAGAAATTGAATGTGTGTCCTCTAAAGATAAAAAATGTCTTAAACTGTTCTCATATTTGCCATGACAGTACAGTCTGCAACAAAAGATTAACATATTTCTCCAAAAACAAATATGTGCTGTATGTCAACAATTTATTTGTATTTTTATTTCTCCCAAGACAATGTCGATATTTAAGTATAACAACTGTGAACTCCCAAAGTATGAAAGAGAAAATAATTTTCATTTTTAATAAACTGATATAATCAGAAAACAAGCAAAAAAAAACCTGATCCTCACACAAACCCTTGTGCTATTCTGTTTTATATAGTTTATTATAAAACTAACCAGCACCAAATGATCTTTTCCCTGTGGAGATATCAGCTGCTATTTACATTGTAGCACACTGTAGTTTCAGTATCCTTGTGGGGACATCTGGAAAAATCTGACACACACACAAGCTGGTATTAATACTCACCTCAGTCTGCTCAGATGTACAGAGAAACTAATTCAATTGTATCATCTCTCTCAACAAACATCACCTCCTCTAAAAATGCACACACACACACACACACACACACAGAAATAAAAGTGCAAATGGTGTAAATTTCTCCTCAATTACATGTAATAATGTTGTAATGAGACGGCCACCGATGGACTTGAGTTGGAAAATATAATCACATGCATTAGTTTGTCTAAGCTGCTGCCCGATCTCAAATCTATCAGATTTTCACAGCTGATCTGTGGATCCATTCATCAGCGTCAGGGTGACTTACTGAAGAGAACGTGTTCATTTGTTTGGAGAGAGAGTGAGAGAGAAAGAGAGAGAGTCTCACTATCATTTTGTGTCTCCCTCTGCTGAATGAATCTGACAGCTGCATTAGAAAAAGTCAAAGATGTTCTGACAGTGTTTTAAATTCTGATTTCAACCACACACACACTCATACACACTCATACACATGCACACACACACTCATACACACACACACACACTCTTACACACACTCACACATACACTCTTACACACACTCACACACACACACTCATACACACACTCACACACACACACTCATACACACACTCACACACACTCATGCAAACAATCATACACTCACACACACACTCACACACACTCATACACACACACACACTCATACACACACTCACACACACTCATACAAACAATCATACACACACACACACACACACACATGCAAACAATCACACACACACACACACACTCATACACACACTCACACACACTCACACACACTCACACACACTCATACAAACAATCATACACACACACACACACACTCATACACACACTCACACACACTCATACAAACAATCATACATACACACACACACTCATACACACACTCACGCACACTCATACACACACTCACACACACTCATACAAACAATCATACACACACACACTCATACACACACTTATACAAACAATCATACACACACACACACACTCATACACACACTCACGCACACTCATACACACTCTCACACACACTCATACAAACAATCATACACACATACTCATACACACACACACACACACTCACACACACTCATACAAACAATCATACACACACACACTCATACACACACTCACACACACTCATACAAACAATTATACACAAACACACAGAAGCTGATTGAATAATAATATTACTTGCTCTAAATGTTCATTAGGCTTTATTGTATATAGAGCTCTAGGGTTCTTCTCTCAACTCCAAAGAACAATTTTAGGCCCAAAGGATAAACCAAAGCACTTTACACATTTACACTGTTTAAAGTTTAAAGCCATTTACAAGTGAATTTCAGAAGTGGTTTTGATTACTGTACACTTTTGCACTTATGTTTCATCATACAGAAAAATAGAACTGAATAGAACTGTTCTGAGTTTCACAGCTGTATTAGAGAGTGATTCAATGTTAAATAAAACTGAATCTGTAAAATGTGAGATTTCCTTTTTCTCTGCAGGTTCTTTGCAGATTTTGTATATTGTACTTTAAACATTTGAACAGAAATTGTCACAGAATACTGTACAGTATTGAACAGTGAATGTTATAAACAGCAGCACAAGTGTGTTACATGACCTCATGGTCATCAGTGAGAGAAATCAAATAAAAATAATTATCTTGCATTTTTAATCCGTTTGTGTCTTAATGTCAACATGAAGTACTCTCAGACCATCTCACTTCAGTCATCTGATGTGTTTCTGAGGGAAAAATGTACATTTAATAAGAACAAAGGTAAGACATGACTTGATTTTATTCATGAGAAATTGATTGAAATGTATTGAAACATTATTAATAATAATAGTAAAAGAGCCCTTTTGAATTTTATTTTAATTTCAAGTTTTGGCAGTCTGATCAAATAAGTCAAGACAGAGACGATAAAAACCACAGAAAATTTTACTTCCGATGAAAGGCCAAGTCAGACGCATTGCATTGTGGGATGCAACGGCCCGTGCATTGTGCTCTGCTGTGAAAGGCAGATTTTGGCCAATGCAGCTGATCATCCTGGTATTTCACTCATACAGCACATGCACATACTCTGTAGAGTATACTGCATATTCATCAATAGTAATTTGTTTGTTTTTTAACTAGCAATTAGCAATATAATTAGTAGTAATAAGAGCAGTATTCCAAATATAGACCATGTCTGGTTTTATCTGCACTCAGACTTCTGTGTCTGCTCCACATAAAAGCCACATTGTACTTCTGTAGAGATGGATCAGTAGGTATTATAGACCTCCTGGTGTTAAACAGATAGAAACACATGAGTTCTGTTGTCACATACCTTGTTGAAAACATTTCTCATTCAGCTTCTTATTCTGTCTAAAACTGCATTAACAAGCAACACTTTAGTTGTACAACTGATGCATTTACAGCACAAACAGTAATGAGGTCACAGAGTCACTTCACAAATGCATTTAAACAAGGTTTGAAAAGTTGAGAATCTAATTTTGACCATTAACATGCTTCAGTCCTTCATATAAGACTCAACATTTATTTGGTCAGAGGCAGACGTTCAGTCCTCGAGAACGTTTACTGTAATTGCCGGTGAGAAGCTGATGAGCTAATCACACGTGTACGTGTGTGTGTTTGTGTACATCAAAAACACACTGGCCTTATTGAATTACACACCACTTACTTTTTGTGTGTCTTTAAAACTGTGAGCAGTGCACACAATCGCCTCAGGAGCCTCGCTGGACCACAGACAAGAGCGCCGCCTGCAGGCCAAAATACAGGAATAGATTACCCAAAAATGAAAAATAATTCTGTCATTACCATTAATAATTCTGTTTTCCCAAACATTTGAAGGACATTTAGGCTTTACCTCTTCTTCTTTCAGTAGCAGATATAGTGAACATGACTCAAGATCAAGAAAAGACAAAAACACTAAAGAGAGTCCATACCACCCACGAGCTGTTATTGAAATCATACAATGACTTTGAGGAGTTATTCAGTGAAAAAAGCTCTCAGATCTCAGCATTCATAGTAAATAATGGCCTGAGATTTTGAAATGACATAAATAATGACCCACCTGGTTATAGTTAATTTCATATGATTCTCCACTGCGGCTAAAATGTCGTACTGAAGCTTTGTCTCCTCCTGCTGGTGAGAGACACTCATAGAAATGAATGAAGAAATGAATGTTCTGAGCAGGAACATTTGAATGTGTCAAATTCACCATCTCACAGTAATTTAACAGCAGTCCAGACAGAACTCAGCAACTAATCAAAACATTTCATACATGTTCCCTTCGGCTCTTTAGGCACTGTTGAAGACATGGAGGTTTTTGTAGATTACATTTTTAATCTCCTCACTATCAGTTTCATGGACTCCTTAGAGTAATCGAGAGACATGCAAAGAGTTTCTGGTTGAGATTATCCTGCTCTGATCAGTGATGTCAAAGCGTCTGTTTCAGGTCTAAGCTGAGCTCATATCTGAATGAGATTTTACTATCTGTGCTTGGCATTTGAATTGAACATGTGAATTGAACATGAGTAATCACAGCTGTAGTTTGGAGGCAGCTGGATTTGAAGGCACACTGCTCTCTGCAGTGGCTCTGCTTTTACATTAGATGATGTCCCTAAGTTCTAGCAGTGTCTGGACTGAAGATGTGACAGGTTCTGGTGCCCTTAGGATATATGCTTTCTGATGCTGCAGCGGGCACTGCCTGTCTTCCCCTTTCTGTTTTCTTCTTAGGTGAACACACACACTTCAAACCATGAACACACACCCATTTTCAGTTAGCACTGTGTTGTTTTTTTGACAGGAGGATTTGACAAAGGTTGTTGATCCAGGAAACCATCCTAACTGGCAAAATCATGATG
The DNA here is from genome assembly GCA_036877525.1 of Chromobotia macracanthus. Lineage (NCBI taxonomy): Eukaryota > Metazoa > Chordata > Actinopteri > Cypriniformes > Botiidae > Chromobotia > Chromobotia macracanthus. Next base: position 881,818 of record JAZGTH010000001.1, read on the forward strand.
ATTATTTACAGGCAATGGTCTTACAGTACTATAGCCCCCCCAGTACTGAGGTTTGTTACCAGCATAGTAAGCAACAACACAGAAACTGTTCAAGTGAATTTACTGCTCAAATTAACATACTATTAACAAAATAACATGAAATCTCCAGTGCACCCCTACCCCCTCACAGCTGTTCAACTCGCCAACTCGCCACGAATTATAAACCTGCTCATTCATTAATAGAAAATTTGCATTAATAGAAAATTTGCAAATTTTTGAAGGGTCTCTAATAATGTCTCTGACCTTTTAAGTGCCATGTGACCTATAATTCCAGGATCATTTCCTTCATCTTTGTTGCAATGAGGATCAGATTGCTGTTTTTTTGGTAGAGAACCTCTGCTCTACCATACCAAGAGCATGTCTAACTCTGATTTGATGGAGTCATGGGAAAATGCAAATAATAAATGCAGGCTTGTGTGTTTTTGTATGTGAGTTTTGTCTGGGTGGTCCCTATATTAAGGTTTTTTGAGAAGACATTAGCAGAAAGTCAGGTGAATGATTGCATGTCAAGCGTTTGGACTTTTAAAGCAATCAAACTGTGTATGTGCGCATGTGTGTGTGTGCTGTAATTTCATTAAAATATGAAGCATCTCAGTGTGGTGAGAGAGGTTCAGATGATTTGCGCCCTATTAATCAGATCATCATTTTATTTGTATTTCTGAGACTCATTTGTATCTCTGAGAAGACTCACCTGAAGAGACACTACACACACACACACACACACATACACACAGAGTGTACATAGCTCATCACTCCCTTGTAAATGAGTTGTCAGAACTACAGAGACTCAGAGACTGTGTATGTTACAGAGGACATTCCAACCCAACTGATTATAAGCAACGTTTCTGATCTCAGAGGCTTGATTGATTGAAAAATATGCCACAGAGTCTCAAGTTTGCAGAAAAGCTGCTGAAAATTGGTTCCTTCAATTCTGTGTTCATTACAAAATAACTGAATCAATCAGTTTGTAAAAAGAGAGAAAAAAGTAATTTGCCAGTTTGCATTCCATTTGTAGCAAACGTTAAATGAAGACACTGTCCACTCTGATGAACAGATTCATCTCGTTTTGATGGAAATATGTCAGTATCGGCAAATGTGATCAACACAATTGATCATTTCAGACAATCACACAGTTCAAATGTTCTCTCCTGACAGCTCTCTCCAGAGGAGCTCAGCCCAAAACGACACCTGTTGTCCATCTAGTGACCTTCTCATTTTCTAATTCAATTTCATTCTCAACCAGCACCGCCTCGACCATCAGCAGCCAGTAATAACAATTACTGTGACCCACTCAGCCTGCACCTTCCTTAAGTCACTGCAATAGAGCTTTATTACACTGCCCCGTTAAATCAATCTACATCTCGGCATAATAAGGCCCTAATCAGGTAGAAGGAAGAGTAATAGGTTGTCATGCATGAGGAAAAATAGGCAATCATGAAATGTTTTCTTTAATTAGGCTGTGAGAACTGGAAGGGCACTGAGAGGATCGCCTGATCATTTATCATCTGCACGCAGGCAAATTACTTCACTTACTCAGAAGAGAGACGGCGAGAGAGGGAGAGAGAGAGACGGAGCGGGAGAAAGAGAGAGAGATTTGTCAGACAATAAAGGTGAGGATGGGGCTTCGGTGAGGTAAGTTAAATCACTCAATGATGAATAATTCGTCTCAGTCTCTGTCGATGGTTTTGAATGATGTGAGCAGGACACACAAAGTTTACAACTGCTAGAAGAGTCATTGGACTAATGGCTCTCACATACGATGGACGGTCACATACACACTGCGGCTCAATCCGACTGTCACTCCTACACTGTGTTTAATCTCACAGAGTTCACGAGGAAGTCTACAGTTATTTACTGGAGTGACAAATTTACTCTTGGATTCGAAATGAAAAGTTTTTAAATCATATACACTGATATGAGAGGAAGACTCTGTATCTCTTACTGGACATACTCTCAGTGGCTTCAGTATATGAAAACTATGTGATTATGTGTGCACTTTTAAATGTGTGTTCAGAACCAAATGGAAAAATACAGACACATAAATCTATTCACCTAGTTTATATCACCTGTTTACTGTAATATGAAAATTAACCACAACAAATTGTGCAGTATGTAAATTGTGCTGATGGTCTGAAATGGGCAGCACTGTAAATGGAGACACACATCAGTACATCAGTAACAGTCAGTTTACTGCAGTGAAACACTTGATCCAGTGAGTCTGTGCTTCAGATCTCTGAAGTTTAGCTTTATTCTGTTGTGTGTCTTTTCACATGGACACTTTTAAGGTGACCATAAGAAGCACATGCAATAATACATATTTAAATTCCGATATAACCTTTTTATTTTTAAGACAGAACCAAACAGAACAACTCTTTTGCTCTGTTTTTTCCTAAGGTTATAGTTGTTTGATGATTGTAACTTTAAACAGATATTAAAACAGATCATTTGATCTTTAACTGTGTCTCTTCACATACACAGACCGCTGACAGACAGGTCTGTGTGACACTTTACTCATTTCTCTCATTCTAATTCTTCCTGACAGACAAACACAGTACAGTTAAATCAGCTGTCCAACAAAAGTCCAACAGCAACTAATAACACAAAACACATTTTCATGATGAGGAAAACACCATCATAAAGACTCAATCATTTCTTATTTCACATCTAAAGTAGAGATTCAAAATAGCCCTAATACTTGAATAAAGATCAATAAGAGGGCTTAGATTTTGTGTCTTCTATGTCATGTTCATGTTTTTTATAAAGAAGTCTTTTCTTTATGTGAGGAAATTGCTAAAACCCAACACTGTTGTCCAATCACCTTCCTCTTCAACACACACACACACACATATAATCCTCAGCTGCAACACTTGAGTGAGCAGCAAACAGCATCACATCTCACTGACGCTGGCAGCAATAAATCATCTTTAGCTTTTATCTACTAATATTAATGAATGAGAATTTATCATCTAATCAACACTAATAATGACCCAAAAAAGGATCTCTCACACACCCTCACTATCCCTCTCTCATGCACACACACCCACACTCACTTTCTCACTCTCACACACACTCTCTTTCACCCTCTCTCTCTTGCTCTTTCTCTCACACACACACTCTTGCTCTCTCTCACACACACTCTCTCTCTCATCCTCTCTCTTGTGCTCTCTCTTCCACCCTCTCGCTCTCTCTCTCACACACACCCTCTCGCTCTCTCACTCTCTCTCACACACACCCACTCTCGCTCTCTCACTCTCTCTCACTCTCTCTCTCACACACACACACACTCACTCTCACACACACTCACTCTCTCTCTCACACACACACTCTCTCACACACACACTCACTCTCTCACTCTCACACACACTCTCTCTCACTCTCTCTCACACACACACACTCTCGCTTTCTCACTCTCTCTCACTTTTTCTCTTGCTCTCTGTCTCACACACACACTCTCGCTCTCTCACTCACTCACTCTCTCCAGCATGATGGGTTGGATCTCTAAACTGTTATTACACTCTTAATGTTCTCATTTACAGTGACACTCTGAAAACGTTGCTTCTCTTTTTACCTTCTAATATGGGCTGAGATATTCTCATTTACACAAACTGCTTCCTGTTAGCTTCCTGGTAACTGCTCCGTCAGAGCTAAACAGGAAGTCAGCTCACCAATTCTCACATCACAGTTATAATTAAAGTCGACACAGTTTGATTCACATGACTATTAAAATTGACAAAACTGGCAAAGCATACAAAAAGCATTTGATGCGAATAGCACAAATTTAGTTAATACAGTAAATATGTTGTAAACAGAAGAAAGAAGGAAATGAAGGAGAAAATAAAAGGTACCAAATTAAAGGACATAACTGAGCTGGAATTAATCGTTGATGAACAGCGCTCATAAATAAAGTGATTTTCTTTATAACGACATAGAAGGAGGCGTGTGTATGTTTACTGATCTGACCAATGAGTCAAAGCACAGCAGGCAAGAGTCACAGTCAGACAGACACATGCAGGGAATGATACTGTGCAGAATGTATTAGAAAATATCACAGGACTTTTCAAGTGCTCTTGTATACACTGGAAATAACATAGTTACAGAGGTGAAACATCTCAGTGTCCTGATAACACAATATAATAATGACCAGAACATTATTACAACATTACCTTAATGAAACAGTGTCACTTCAGCATTACTGTAACACTAACACTCTGTAGGGCTGCACAGGTATTTTTTAGGATTGCTTTTCTTAGGATTCTTTTTTATTGTTCTTTTTTTTCAAGGTTTGGTGGTTTTGGGCCCCTTAAAAACCACCCTGCTCTTGAAAAAACTCTTGAAACGTGACACACACTTCAGAGTCGACGGCTATTAGGGCCAGGCCAAGGCTGGCAGATGGGCAGGGCAGGGGGGCTAAGTAGCACCCCATTGTATGGGGCCAAAAAGATATATCATGCATATGTCATACATGCACGCATCTGTATGAAGCTTGGCACATGTTGGGTCTTGTTGACGCAAACAACTTTCGTACTGTCACCTATTAGCTCCCCCAAACAGGAAGTTGGCCATTTTGGATTATGTGAAAAGTGTATGCCATGAACTTTTAAATACTCCTTCTAGAGAATTCATGTGAATGATTTAATTTATTGTTGATATCTCTAACGGTGGTGCCATGGTGAGGCGATAAATTTAGAGCAAAATGACAAAGACGAAGTGTCTCATATGTTCATGCGTGCATTCTGAGTGATTTACATCAAACTTGAGAAATGTGTTTGGTGTTGTTGGCTGATCACAATGATGTGGCCATTGTGAGTCACAGTCATAGCGCCACCAACTGGCAGCAGGAAGTGTACCACTTACATCAGAAACACTTAGAACGGACTTTAAAAAGTCCTCAGTTATTTTCTGGATTAAATGCATGTGGCAAGTTAACTGTCATATATTCTGAACTGTTCCCTCACTACAGAGCATCTTCTCACACCGCAGGCTGAAGGGTTACCAGATATCATAAAAAACACAAACAACCTGCTGTAATAAACAAAGAGACCAGGAGAACAAATATTTGATAGAAACTGATGTAATAATTATATGTAATAATACACACCTTCATTTGAGGCATCTTTCATTTTCGTAACACAAAGAGATGTGGTATACTATACATCAGTGTGTATTACTTAAGTTGTGGATTTCTTTTAATTACCATAATATATGATGAGCAAACAGAGAGGCAAACACTACTAAAATATGCTAATCCTTTGGCTTCTGACAGTAAACAACTAAATTAATCTTAATTTTAGCAATTAGTGCAAGCCTTGACTTTCTCATTAACCCGGCACGCAAGATGCTATTATATTAACGTCTTAATTATCTAACCAGTTTAATTACAACTCAATGCTAATTGTGTCTGTCCATTTGGGAAAATTTAATATTTACAGAGCTGTTAATTTCATTAAGATATTTATTGATTGATCCCATAATACAGATGCTCAATCATTCAATGACACTTATTGTAGTCTAATTTAAGTGTTAAGATTATTAAACTCAAGGATTGAAAACTAAACTAGTGTATGTATGATTACAGTTCACTTGTGTGTCATATATGTAAAGTCTTTTGTCTCGAAAATCACTCTTGTTTGGATAAACTGCCCAGATCAGATAACTGTGAACATGTTGATTTCACAGAGCAGAAGACTCTTGATTAACCTGACGTTGATCAGCGGTGTGGCGTACAGTGTGCTGTGGCACAGCTGAGTCACCAGAGGGAGCAGAGAGCTGGATTCAGTCTTGCTGTGCTTACCTCAGCAGCACAGAGGAGAAAATAGAGAGCCAACAGCAGACAGGCAACATGACACTGTCCATGAGCACCAACACAAACACACCAGATGCCAAACAGAGTTTCTTAGACAGCACATACAGTAGATGACTGAAAACATGACCCAGAATCCTCTGCGCCTGTGTCTCTCTCAAACCTCTTTATTTATGTATGTGTATTTACATCTTTTGTGTAAATGTATTACACAGCAAGTTACAATTAATAATATGCCTGACTTTGGCCAGAGTATATTTCTAAAAGATTTACTGTTCTTTTGAAACATTTTCTTAAATGACAGCACAAAAAGATTCATTTTTAAAGAGTTTTATAGTCATGACCCCTTTGCTGTCCACAACTTATTGAATCTATGTGTACATGAGGAAAAACATTTGTTAGTTACAGTGTCTGTAAGTTGTAACAGCAGACATGAACGATCAAAAGCTCTCAGTGTAAGAAGGTCCAGTTTCATCTTGAGTTCCTCTTTGAGTCTGATGAAGTTAGTCACGTCCATAATGAGATAAACTTCATCCAGCCAAAACCGACACAAATGACTTTTAATTTAATACAGAGTGTCTGCCTGCAACTGCAGAAGCACTTTTGTTTGTGTTTTGTGCGTGCCTGCATGTGTTATACAATAACTGTGTACTCTCAGTGCTCTGTTTAGTCAAGACAATTAAACAAGATTACTTTGATTCTATCTGGGTTGTGTGCAGACAGTTTTGAGTTTGACACGGAAGGATTTTGTAGCCAGGGTTTGGTAAAGTTTATCAGAGATTTATGTAAACTTTAAACTTCAAAATGCATTTGAGACATTCAGCAGTGTTACCTTTACAAATGTTTCCATTATTGTTATTTTCCATTGATACTGTCCAGATAAAGAATCCTGTCAGACACATTTAATTGTAAAGCTTTAATCTAATATATGTTAAAGTGCATTGCAGAATACATGCATAGTGTTACTATAGCCTCACACTAATAAAAACATTAGCACACCTTAGCAACCACATAGCACCACCAATAGCATCATGCCCATAACTTTTGCATGGGCAACAAGTTTGAATTGAAACCATCAGTGTACACCATGAGTGCTTATTTGTAAATGAAATTAAATTCATTTATGGATTTTACAGCTGTACCCCGACTCATTCATAATCTGGTTTTGGTCTTAAATGAAGGTGATTATGTTGATCCTTCAGTTCACTGAACTACAACACAGTCTGAGCTTTATTCAGGGTCTCTGTGGAATGTATGAAAGGGTTTGTATTTGTGTGTGCATTGGTTAGTCCAGTTAAAGCCTGCTGTTTTTGCGGTCGGTCTGGTTCACAGTTTTGAGGCAAAGCTCCGTGAGTGTGGAATGGACCATCCACACAGAAGATAATGTCTGACTCTATACTCACACACAGAGCTTGACATCACAAAGAGCAGAACTTCAGATCGTGAGTGATTGAGATCTGTCTGCACGGCGCCACAGTATCGACTGGCAGAGAGCGAAACAGAACAAGTGACAGTGGAGTGTGAAGTTTCAGATGGACGTCCTGAGATATTGGGTGTCATATATTTGGGCTTTGAAGGTTAACAGATTTAAGTGCACCATTGTAACGGACCTGAAATCCCTGCAGATGAATTATCTCCAGATTGATGTGACCACAGGCAGAGAATGAAGATCAGCAATCACAGTACACATTATCAGTCAACCAGCTGCTCGTCTCCTTACCAAGGACCATTCCTGTAACCTGTGCTGCACCACAGCCACTTACAGTTTGCTTTGGAGCAACTGAGGAAAATGACAGACAAAAGAAGGACACATATGGGAAATACATGAAATATCTTTAATGTGTTTAAGCTGCTTGTGTACATATATAAACTGCCTGAGCTAAACTTGTGGGGTAGGGTAGCCTCTCTCTTTGCAAGTCACTTTGGATAAAAGCATCTGCTAAATTAATAAATATAAATTATTTATTTATTTTGTCTGTGAGATGTGTATGAACAATATGAATATATAAACTGGGTTTTAATGTTAACTTATATCTTAATATATAACCATTTGTGTAACAATAATGATGATGCACACAGCATTTACAGTAAAGAGCAGCACTGCTCTGATGACACAGGCATAAACTGAACCCTCTACAGCTTGAACCCCTGAACACTTTACAGCTTGTCCTGATGCAAGGAAATAGTTTGCATTTTTTGGAGTTGAGCCTGGATTGTGGGGGGGCAGAGACTATGTGCATGTGTGTGTGTGTGAGAGAGAGATGAGCCGTGTCCAGAGATTGTGAGATCACCACACTGGCGCCTGTTTTCAAGATTCCATCTCAGACTGACCAAAGACTTCACACAAACACACACACTCTCTCTCACACACAAACAAACACACACACACAATCACACTCACTCACACATACTCACACACAAACAAACACACACAAACAATCACACTCACTCACACATACTCACACACAAACAAACACACACAAACAATCACACACACTCACTCACACATACCCACACACAAACAAACACACACACACTCTCTCTCACACACAAACAAATACACACACACAATCACACTCACTCACTCACACATACCCACACACAAACAAACACACACACACAATCACACTCACTCACACATACTCACACACAAACAAACACACACAAACAATCACACTCACTCACTCACACATACTCACACACAAACAAACACACACACAATAACACAAAATCACACACACCCACACACACTCACTCACACATACCCACACACAAACAAACACACACACAATAACACAAAATCACACACACCCACACACACTCACTCACACATACCCACACACAAACAAACACACACACACTCTCTCTCACACACACAAACAAACACACACACACAATCACACTCACTCACTCACACATACTCACACACAAACACACACAATAACACAAAATCACACACACCCACACACACTCACTCACACATACCCACACACAAACAAACACACACACACTCTCTCTCACACACAAACAAACACACACACACAATCACACAAACTCACTCACTCACTCACACATACTCACACACAACTAACACAAACACACACACACTCACACACACATACTGACACACAAACAAACACACACACACACACACACAATCACACACACACAATCACACACACACAATGGCACTTACACATACTCACACATAAACAAACACACACACAATCACACATACTGACACACACACACACACACACACAATGACACTTATTCACACATACTCACACACAGACACAAGGATCGGTTAGCTAACAGCTAGAGTTATATCTTTTCCAGGATGAACAGAAATCACATGATGTGTGTGCTGTGGGGATTTGTTTAAATCAGATGAGCTTGATCTCGGTATACGGGCGGCTCGACGCCTCAATGATTGGCACGTCTCATTTTATCTGTTGAGCAACACTTACAGGTGTGTAAGTGTAAGTAACTCACTGACCCTGTTCTGTGTTTTGTTATGTAGATGATGTGAGTATTAATGGAAGATTGTGTTATTTAATGATATTTTAAGAGTGTAGACAGACAGATTGCATTAGTTGCATTAAAATAACTGTGTGTGTGTGTGTGTGTGTGTGTGTGTGTGTGTATGCCTCAGTAGTTATTGGGATCATATTTGTCTCTTCTTTTGTATAATGGGTGTGTTCAGTTTGTAGAACCAGATGAAATAGTTTTAATGGCCCTCTTGCATCATTTCTGTTCTGGTGTTTTCTGAAGCAGATGCCTTTCTGGACACCTTTCTGGGGAAATTTCTCCAAACAGGTTTTTAAAATAGTCTGTCTATAATTCTCCATTTTGTAATGGCATATGCTGGTGTTGTTGTTTAGACTATTCCATGTTTCTCAGAACATGATTATTATTATTGATATTATATTATTATGATTATTATTCATTGAGACCTGGATTTCATTTTCAAGGGTGTGGTTAAGGTGCTGTTTTTAGTTGCATTTTGTCTGATTTCAGGTCTGTGTGGCTCTCAGTGTCTGTCTTTCTGTCTTGCTCACGTTTTTTGAAGGCATGTAAAACCTCAGACAGCTCCTCATGTGATTGTGTGTAATGGTCAGTCTTTAGTGTCTTACATAAGAAGAGTTTAGCTTTCAGTGAACTTTTAAACTGGATTAAACTTGTGATGTATAAGTACTGTACTGTACTGTAATGCATCATGCAGTAGCCCAAAAAAGGTATTGAATACTTACATGTAAATTTCAGATAAATCAAACTAGATCAGACTGAAATTATCAGACTGAGATTTTGTTAAAAATAAACACCTTCACTTCAGCATTTCAAAGCTGGGAGCCAGAAACAAGACAATGTTTGCCAAATGTACTGTAATTCCCTTACTGTAATTGTTATGTATTAGTATTGTTAATACCAACTAGAATGTAAGCATCTTCTTTTCTAATGTGTTTATTAATATCCCCCCTTTTTCTTGGTGTGTGCATGTGGACAGTCATTTATTAATCTTCATCTTCAGAATGAGTCGCTTGCAGCTTAGTTTCAATAAACATTTTTAGACTGGGAGGGAAATTTTGTGAAAGTTACAGTATGTACAACATGTATAAATTCTCTTATCTGAAAAGATGAAGGAAATTTTGATAAACCAGAGAGGTCGTGCCACACCCAGAACCCCTCACCCACTGACACACACACACACACACGCACGCACACACACACACACACACACACACACACACACACACACACACACACACTCACACACACACACACACACTCACACACACACACACACACGCACACACACACAGCTACTCCCTATTCCACTGACCACGTGAGTAAAGTCCTGAGTATGTGTTCAGATGGAGGGAGAGGAAAAAGACTGAGACAGAAAGAACTCCCACATCAGATAAACAAATGACAGGAATCCCATCAGAAATGAACCCACAGCAGAAAGCTCCAGAAACACTAAATGACTGAATGCAAAGCTCTGGATAAATATTACAATGTAATATGAGTAATAATGAGTCCCAGAGTTCACTCCTGTGTGTGTGTGACTGGACCAGATCAGGTCTTATCTGTAATTTCTCCATCTTATAAGATAGAACATGTACTCCATCACATACTGCAGGTTTTACCATTCTGAGAATCTCATAAACTCCCACAGAAATTCCTACAGCTTTACAAGTTAAAGTGGAAATTTTCATCTGTGAACCTGTTTACCTTTAATGTTAGGAACTTATTTTTTTAGCAGAAGTTTAGCAGAACTTCACGGTATGAATTTGCTTAAAAAAGAAATGACCTAATTACTTTATTAGACCTTCAAAGTTAGTTTTACAATTTGTGTCACTTGCGTCACTCCAGCAGGTATCAGAATGCTGAGCGTTTTCTGAACTCACTTCATCTTCAGACTTTCTGCCCTATAAATCTCGGTGTGTTTCTGCTCTTTATGTCAAGATCAGTGTATTTCATTTGTTTGGAGGTGTTTATGGCTGTAAATCTCATCTGTGTCACAGCTCAGCATCTGAACTGCATAACCACGGGGGGGTTGTTTATGCCAAGCTTCTGTCTAGTGCAGGTGTTGGCATTTATCCCAGCCAGTTGGCATGCTAATCTAAACAGTGGAGCTAATTATGGACATAATACAGACACCAATCATGAGGGCCCAGGCCTCATCACACCAGCACATCTGCTTAACAATACACAGTCTCTCAATGCAAAACTTGGCAATTTAAAAGGTTAACTGCTTAGTTGCCATTTAGCAGATTTATTTCTACACACCAAGCAAAACTGCAAGCTGTCAAAAACTGCAGCAGTTTCATGCTAAAGTCCTACGTGCTCCTGATGCAAAGTCAAATCTTGTATGAAAGAAAAGTTTGGATAACTGTCTGTGTATTCAGTGTACATCAGGGTCTGATGACAGAGAGGGCTCACTGCAGACAGATGCATGTAGACATTCCTAAAAATATATATTACTCAGAAATTATTATTTTCAGAAGATTTTAGAAACTATTACCTCACTCAAAAGCGCTTTCATTTTTGATGAAGAGATAAATATGCATAGATGTAAAAGAAATTTTGGTTTTGCATTTCAAAGTATAATTTTTCCTTTCCAACAAAACAAAAAAATAATCCAAAAATTGAGGATTAACTAGTGTAACCTCACCCTTTCTGCCTGTTCTCTGTGTGTGTTGTTCTGTTCAGTGCACTAGATTCATGAATGTTTCAGCAGTTTAATCCTGTAGTGTAATAGATGATATATATTGATATATAATGGTAAAGATGTGTGACCCTCAGTAGACACCACAACAACAACACACACACAAAACACTCAAGTATATTGCAAATCTCTGTTGACAATACAGCGTGCCAGCGGTCTTAGTGTTAAGAGCTACAGACCTCATGCGGGGGATAAATGTAGAATGCTAACTGTGTGTGTGTATGATTTATCACTCTACACATGCTGTCCATCAAATCAGCGATGAACTGTTTAACCTCCGTGACTGTTTCATAACTGTTAAACACAAACACACATCAGAAATAACTCCCCTCTGTGAATGTCTGTCAACTCTGGACAGTCAATAATTCTGGAAACATGTTTCTCCCAGAAGTTTATACAGTCAGGGCCAAAGGTTTATTTCAACAGCTGAAAGAAAACATACATAAACATCAACATTAAATGGTCTCATGTTTTCCTTTAATGTACACATAGATGTATGAGGTGTGTTTACTGTACGTGTCAGATGTCTGGACGTGCCTGCACCTTCTTTATTATGAATATTTGCCACAATCTAGAATAACAGAAACCATTACAATGATGAAATGACACAAATGAAAGTATGGAATTGGAACAAAAAAAATTGGACCCGCCCTTGACCTGACCACTCATTGCTTTGATTGGTTTGGATTGGATCAGCCACTCCTCGATTGGACAGTTGAGACGTCTATCACCCTACTAACAAGCGATCAGATTGAGGGCGGGACTTGCGCTTGCTTGTTTCTCATTTGACGCCGTGAGGTGTCAATCAAAAGGCTATACTCGCGTCTTGAGAGGACTCTCGTAATAAAATAAGTGCAGAAGAGACTCAACTGTGCGGGAGTTGCTTCTGACAGGTAATGCACAATGGATGTGAATTATGTTTTCACTGTTTTATGTCTTTATAGTGCATCTTTAATGTCTATTCAGTTTCTGTGTCATAACTGATGTGTGCATTATTATTTATGTGTACATCGTTTTTCTCAGCGCTGGTTGTATGAACCAGTCACAGTCGTTTCTAGGCATATAAGAAAATTATACTTATTTCATGAAGAAAAAATATTGTTTGTTAGTAAATATGTACTATTTTGATAGTTGTTCCGTGGAGTTTTGGGCCCCACAGCGCCCCTGGAGGAATAACCCATTATAACCTGCAGGAGTCAGCCATGAAACCTGAATCCCAATGATGGAGTGAAAAAAGGAGGAGTGAAAAGAGGAGGAGTGAAAAGAGGAGAGGAAGACGAAACAGTGAGCGCTGCTCGCCATGTTGTGTGGGCAGGTGAAGGAGACACACATGAGCTCATGTGACGGTCTGTGTCCCCGCGTTTCACCTCACACTGATCTGGGATCATTCAGACACACGGACGCCAAAGAACGCTCGTCGAGACCTCGCGGGGATGTTTTGTGTATGAAACATGGTCGTGTTGGTTTGTGGACGCGTTAGAAAGCCTGGACTGGATTTGACTTCGTCTGTTCGGGAGTGACATCAGCGCTGTGATCGTGCAAACCTCACACTCGTTCACATGCACGCCGGTCTGTATTAACGGCGGACTGGACATGAATGTGAACTGTGAACAGTCGTGTTGTCCCAGACTCACACCCGACAGACGCTGCGGGACCCGGAGGAGAGGTCGAGGGCACTGAAGATCCGGCATCAGTCTGATGTGGACGGGCTGTTGTCACTCTCATGTGTAATACAGTGACACTGTAGTTTTTTAGTCGTGTTTGATGTGGATGGGCTGTTGTCACACTTACATGTTTAATACAGTGAGACTGTAGTTTTTTAGACGTGTTTGATGTGGACGGGCTGTTGTCACTCTCATGTGTAATACAGTGAGACTGTAGTTTTTTAGACGTGTTTGATGTGGACGGGCTGTTGTCACTCTCATGTGTAATACAGTGAGACTGTAGTTTTTTAGACGTGTTTGATGTGGACGGGCTGTTGTCACTCTCATGTGTAATACAGTGAGACTGTAGTTTTTAGTCGTGTTTGATGTGGACGGGCTGTTGTCACTCTCATGTGTAATACAGTGACACTGTAGTTTTTTAGACGTGTTTGATGTGGACGGGCTGTTGTACACTCTCATGTGTAATACAGTGACACTGTAGTTTTTTAGACGTGTTTGATGTGGACGGGCTGTTGTCACACTCTCATGTGTAATACAGTGAGACTGTAGTTTTTTAGTCGTGTTTGATGTGGACGGGCTGTTGTCACACTCATGTGTAATACAGTGAGACTGTAGTTTTTTAGACGTGTTTGATGTGGACGGGCTGTTGTCACTCTCATGTGTAATACAGTGACACTGTAGTTTTTTAGTCGTGTCTGATGTGGACGGGCTGTTGTCACACTCATGTGTAATACAGTGACACTGTAGTTTTTTAGACGTGTTTGATGTGGACGGGCTGTTGTCACACTCTCATGTGTAATACAGTGACACTGTAGTTTTTTAGACGTGTTTGATGTGGACGGGCTGTTGTCACACTCTCATGTGTAATACAGTGAGACTGTAGTTTTTTAGACGTGTTTGATGTGGACGGGCTGTTGTCACTCTCATGTGTAATACAGTGAGACTGTAGTTTTTTAGACGTGTTTGATGTGGACGGGCTGTTGTCACACTCTCATGTGTAATACAGTGAGACTGTAGTTTTTTAGACGTGTTTGATGTGGACGGGCTGTTGTCACTCTCATGTGTAATACAGTGAGACTGTAGTTTTTTAGACGTGTTTGATGTGGACGGGCTGTTGTCACACTCTCATGTGTAATACAGTGACACTGTAGTTTTTTAGACGTGTTTGATGTGGACGGGCTGTTGTCACACTCTCATGTGTAATACAGTGACACTGTAGTTTTTTAGACGTGTTTGATGTGGACGGGCTGTTGTCACTCTCATGTGTAATACAGTGAGACTGTAGTTTTTTAGACGTGTTTGATGTGGACGGGCTGTTGTCACACTCTCATGTGTAATACAGTGAGACTGTAGTTTTTTAGACGTGTTTGATGTGGACGGGCTGTTGTCACACTCTCATGTGTAATACAGTGAGACTGTAGTTTTTTAGACGTGTTTGATGTGGACGGGCTGTTGTACACTCTCATGTGTAATACAGTGACACTGTAGTTTTTTAGACGTGTTTGATGTGGACGGGCTGTTGTCACACTCTCATGTGTAATACAGTGACACTGTAGTTTTTTAGACGTGTTTGATGTGGACGGGCTGTTGTCACTCTCATGTGTAATACAGTGAGACTGTAGTTTTTTAGACGTGTTTGATGTGGACGGGCTGTTGTCACACTCTCATGTGTAATACAGTGAGACTGTAGTTTTTTAGACGTGTCTGATGTGGACGGGCTGTTGTCACTCTCATGTGTAATACAGTGACACTGTAGTTTTTTAGACGTGTTTGATGTGGACGGGCTGTTGTCACACTCTCATGTGTAATACAGTGACACTGTAGTTTTTTAGACGTGTTTGATGTGGACGGGCTGTTGTCACACTCTCATGTGTAATACAGTGACACTGTAGTTTTTTAGTCGTGTTTGATGTGGACGGGCTGTTGTCACACTCTCATGTGTAATACAGTGACACTGTAGTTTTTTAGACGTGTTTGATGTGGACGGGCTGTTGTCACTCTCATGTGTAATACAGTGACACTGTAGTTTTTTAGTCGTGTTTGATGTGGACGGGCTGTTGTCACACTCTCATGTGTAATACAGTGACACTGTAGTTTTTTAGACGTGTTTGATGTGGACGGGCTGTTGTCACACTCTCATGTGTAATACAGTGAGACTGTAGTTTTTTAGTCGTGTTTGATGTGGACGGGCTGTTGTCACACTCTCATGTGTAATACAGTGACACTGTAGTTTTTTAGACGTGTTTGATGTGGACGGGCTGTTGTCACACTCTCATGTGTAATACAGTGACACTGTAGTTTTTTAGACGTGTTTGATGTGGACGGGCTGTTGTCACACTCTCATGTGTAATACAGTGAGACTGTAGTTTTTTAGACGTGTTTGATGTGGACGGGCTGTTGTCACACTCTCATGTGTAATACAGTGACACTGTAGTTTTTTAGACGTGTTTGATGTGGACGGGCTGTTGTCACTCTCATGTGTAATACAGTGACACTGTAGTTTTTTAGACGTGTTTGATGTGGACGGGCTGTTGTCACACTCTCATGTGTAATACAGTGACACTGTAGTTTTTTAGACGTGTTTGATGTGGACGGGCTGTTGTCACTCTCATGTGTAATACAGTGAGACTGTAGTTTTTTAGACGTGTTTGATGTGGACGGGCTGTTGTCACTCTCATGTGTAATACAGTGACACTGTAGTTTTTTAGACGTGTTTGATGTGGACGGGCTGTTGTCACTCTCATGTGTAATACAGTGACACTGTAGTTTTTTAGACGTGTTTGATGTGGACGGGCTGTTGTCACTCTCATGTGTAATACAGTGACACTGTAGTTTTTAGACGTGTTTGATGTGGACGGGCTGTTGTCACTCTCATGTGTAATACAGTGACACTGTAGTTTTTTAGACGTGTTTGATGTGGACGGGCTGTTGTCACTCTCATGTGTAATACAGTGACACTGTAGTTTTTTAGACGTGTTTGATGTGGACGGGCTGTTGTCACTCTCATGTGTAATACAGTGAGACTGTAGTTTTTTAGACGTGTTTGATGTGGACGGGCTGTTGTCACTCTCATGTGTAATACAGTGACACTGTAGTTTTTTAGACGTGTTTGATGTGGACGGGCTGTTGTCACTCTCATGTGTAATACAGTGAGACTGTAGTTTTTTAGACGTGTTTGATGTGGACGGGCTGTTGTCACTCTCATGTGTAATACAGTGACACTGTAGTTTTTTAGACGTGTTTGATGTGGACGGGCTGTTGTCACTCTCATGTGTAATACAGTGAGACTGTAGTTTTTTAGACGTGTTTGATGTGGACGGGCTGTTGTCACTCTCATGTGTAATACAGTGACACTGTAGTTTTTTAGACGTGTTTGATGTGGACGGGCTGTTGTCACTCTCATGTGTAATACAGTGAGACTGTAGTTTTTTAGACGTGTTTGATGTGGACGGGCTGTTGTCACTCTCATGTGTAATACAGTGACACTGTAGTTTTTTAGTCGTGTTTGATGTGGACGGGCTGTTGTCACTCTCATGTGTAATACAGTGACACTGTAGTTTTTTAGACGTGTTTGATGTGGACGGGCTGTTGTCACTCTCATGTGTAATACAGTGACACTGTAGTTTTTTAGTCGTGTTTGATGTGGACGGGCTGTTGTCACTCTCATGTGTAATACAGTGAGACTGTAGTTTTTTAGACGTGTTTGATGTGGACGGGCTGTTGTCACACTCTCATGTGTAATACAGTGACACTGTAGTTTTTTAGTCGTGTTTGATGTGGACGGGCTGTTGTCACTCTCATGTGTAATACAGTGACACTGTAGTTTTTTAGACGTGTTTGATGTGGACGGGCTGTTGTACACTCTCATGTGTAATACAGTGAGACTGTAGTTTTTTAGACGTGTTTGATGTGGACGGGCTGTTGTCACTCTCATGTGTAATACAGTGACACTGTAGTTTTTTAGACGTGTTTGATGTGGACGGGCTGTTGTCACACTCTCATGTGTAATACAGTGACACTGTAGTTTTTTAGACGTGTTTGATGTGGACGGGCTGTTGTCACTCTCATGTGTAATACAGTGACACTGTAGTTTTTTAGACGTGTCTGATGTGGACGGGCTGTTGTCACACTCTCATGTGTAATACAGTGAGACTGTAGTTTTTTAGACGTGTTTGATGTGGACGGGCTGTTGTCACACTCTCATGTGTAATACAGTGACACTGTAGTTTTTTAGACGTGTTTGATGTGGACGGGCTGTTGTCACTCTCATGTGTAATACAGTGACACTGTAGTTTTTTAGTCGTGTCTGATGTGGACGGGCTGTTGTCACACTCTCATGTGTAATACAGTGACACTGTAGTTTTTTAGACGTGTTTGATGTGGACGGGCTGTTGTCACTCTCATGTGTAATACAGTGACACTGTAGTTTTTTAGACGTGTCTGATGTGGACGGGCTGTTGTCACACTCTCATGTGTAATACAGTGACACTGTAGTTTTTTAGACGTGTTTGATGTGGACGGGCTGTTGTCACACTCTCATGTGTAATACAGTGAGACTGTAGTTTTTTAGACGTGTTTGATGTGGACGGGCTGTTGTCACACTCTCATGTGTAATACAGTGAGACTGTAGTTTTTTAGACGTGTTTGATGTGGACGGGCTGTTGTACACTCTCATGTGTAATACAGTGAGACTGTAGTTTTTTAGACGTGTTTGATGTGGACGGGCTGTTGTCACACTCTCATGTGTAATACAGTGAGACTGTAGTTTTTAGACGTGTTTGATGTGGACGGGCTGTTGTCACTCTCATGTGTAATACAGTGAGACTGTAGTTTTTTAGACGTGTTTGATGTGGACGGGCTGTTGTCACACTCTCATGTGTAATACAGTGACACTGTAGTTTTTTAGACGTGTTTGATGTGGACGGGCTGTTGTCACACTCTCATGTGTAATACAGTGACACTGTAGTTTTTAGACGTGTTTGATGTGGACGGGCTGTTGTCACTCTCATGTGTAATACAGTGACACTGTAGTTTTTTAGACGTGTTTGATGTGGACGGGCTGTTGTCACTCTCATGTGTAATACAGTGACACTGTAGTTTTTTAGACGTGTTTGATGTGGACGGGCTGTTGTCACACTCTCATGTGTAATACAGTGAGACTGTAGTTTTTTAGACGTGTTTGATGTGGACGGGCTGTTGTCACTCTCATGTGTAATACAGTGAGACTGTAGTTTTTTAGACGTGTTTGATGTGGACGGGCTGTTGTCACACTCTCATGTGTAATACAGTGAGACTGTAGTTTTTTAGACGTGTTTGATGTGGACGGGCTGTTGTCACTCTCATGTGTAATACAGTGACACTGTAGTTTTTTAGACGTGTTTGATGTGGACGGGCTGTTGTACACTCTCATGTGTAATACAGTGAGACTGTAGTTTTTTAGACGTGTTTGATGTGGACGGGCTGTTGTACACTCTCATGTGTAATACAGTGACACTGTAGTTTTTAGACGTGTTTGATGTGGACGGGCTGTTGTCACACTCTCATGTGTAATACAGTGACACTGTAGTTTTTTAGACGTGTTTGATGTGGACGGGCTGTTGTCACTCTCATGTGTAATACAGTGAGACTGTAGTTTTTTAGACGTGTTTGATGTGGACGGGCTGTTGTCACTCTCATGTGTAATACAGTGACACTGTAGTTTTTTAGACGTGTTTGATGTGGACGGGCTGTTGTCACTCTCATGTGTAATACAGTGAGACTGTAGTTTTTTAGACGTGTTTGATGTGGACGGGCTGTTGTCACTCTCATGTGTAATACAGTGAGACTGTAGTTTTTTAGACGTGTTTGATGTGGACGGGCTGTTGTCACTCTCATGTGTAATACAGTGACACTGTAGTTTTTTAGACGTGTTTGATGTGGACGGGCTGTTGTCACACTCTCATGTGTAATACAGTGAGACTGTAGTTTTTTAGACGTGTTTGATGTGGACGGGCTGTTGTCACTCTCATGTGTAATACAGTGAGACTGTAGTTTTTTAGACGTGTTTGATGTGGACGGGCTGTTGTCACACTCTCATGTGTAATACAGTGACACTGTAGTTTTTTAGACGTGTTTGATGTGGACGGGCTGTTGTCACACTCTCATGTGTAATACAGTGAGACTGTAGTTTTTTAGACGTGTTTGATGTGGACGGGCTGTTGTCACACTCTCATGTGTAATACAGTGACACTGTAGTTTTTTAGACGTGTTTGATGTGGACGGGCTGTTGTCACTCTCATGTGTAATACAGTGACACTGTAGTTTTTTAGACGTGTTTGATGTGGACGGGCTGTTGTCACACTCTCATGTGTAATACAGTGAGACTGTAGTTTTTTAGACGTGTTTGATGTGGACGGGCTGTTGTCACACTCTCATGTGTAATACAGTGACACTGTAGTTTTTTAGACGTGTTTGATGTGGACGGGCTGTTGTCACACTCTCATGTGTAATACAGTGAGACTGTAGTTTTTTAGACGTGTTTGATGTGGACGGGCTGTTGTACACTCTCATGTGTAATACAGTGACACTGTAGTTTTTTAGACGTGTTTGATGTGGACGGGCTGTTGTCACACTCTCATGTGTAATACAGTGACACTGTAGTTTTTTAGACGTGTTTGATGTGGACGGGCTGTTGTCACTCTCATGTGTAATACAGTGACACTGTAGTTTTTTAGACGTGTTTGATGTGGACGGGCTGTTGTCACACTCTCATGTGTAATACAGTGAGACTGTAGTTTTTTAGACGTGTTTGATGTGGACGGGCTGTTGTCACTCTCATGTGTAATACAGTGACACTGTAGTTTTTTAGACGTGTTTGATGTGGACGGGCTGTTGTCACACTCTCATGTGTAATACAGTGAGACTGTAGTTTTTTAGTCGTGTTTGATGTGGACGGGCTGTTGTCACACTCTCATGTGTAATACAGTGAGACTGTAGTTTTTTAGACGTGTTTGATGTGGACGGGCTGTTGTCACACTCATGTGTAATACAGTGACACTGTAGTTTTTTAGACGTGTCTGATGTGGACGGGCTGTTGTACACTCTCATGTGTAATACAGTGACACTGTAGTTTTTTAGACGTGTTTGATGTGGACGGGCTGTTGTCACACTCTCATGTGTAATACAGTGACACTGTAGTTTTTTAGACGTGTCTGATGTGGACGGGCTGTTGTCACTCTCATGTGTAATACAGTGAGACTGTAGTTTTTTAGACGTGTTTGATGTGGACGGGCTGTTGTCACACTCTCATGTGTAATACAGTGACACTGTAGTTTTTTAGACGTGTCTGATGTGGACGGGCTGTTGTCACTCTCATGTGTAATACAGTGAGACTGTAGTTTTTTAGACGTGTTTGATGTGGACGGGCTGTTGTCACACTCTCATGTGTAATACAGTGACACTGTAGTTTTTTAGACGTGTTTGATGTGGACGGGCTGTTGTCACACTCTCATGTGTAATACAGTGACACTGTAGTTTTTTAGACGTGTTTGATGTGGACGGGCTGTTGTCACTCTCATGTGTAATACAGTGAGACTGTAGTTTTTAGACGTGTTTGATGTGGACGGGCTGTTGTACACTCTCATGTGTAATACAGTGACACTGTAGTTTTTTAGACGTGTTTGATGTGGACGGGCTGTTGTCACTCTCATGTGTAATACAGTGAGACTGTAGTTTTTTAGACGTGTCTGATGTGGACGGGCTGTTGTCACACTCTCATGTGTAATACAGTGACACTGTAGTTTTTTAGACGTGTTTGATGTGGACGGGCTGTTGTCACACTCTCATGTGTAATACAGTGAGACTGTAGTTTTTTAGACGTGTTTGATGTGGACGGGCTGTTGTCACACCTCATGTGTAATACAGTGACACTGTAGTTTTTTAGACGTGTTTGATGTGGACGGGCTGTTGTACACTCTCATGTGTAATACAGTGACACTGTAGTTTTTTAGACGTGTTTGATGTGGACGGGCTGTTGTCACTCTCATGTGTAATACAGTGACACTGTAGTTTTTTAGACGTGTTTGATGTGGACGGGCTGTTGTCACTCTCATGTGTAATACAGTGACACTGTAGTTTTTTAGACGTGTTTGATGTGGACGGGCTGTTGTCACTCTCATGTGTAATACAGTGAGACTGTAGTTTTTTAGACGTGTTTGATGTGGACGGGCTGTTGTCACTCTCATGTGTAATACAGTGACACTGTAGTTTTTTAGACGTGTTTGATGTGGACGGGCTGTTGTCACACTCTCATGTGTAATACAGTGAGACTGTAGTTTTTTAGACGTGTTTGATGTGGACGGGCTGTTGTCACTCTCATGTGTAATACAGTGACACTGTAGTTTTTTAGACGTGTTTGATGTGGACGGGCTGTTGTCACTCTCATGTGTAATACAGTGAGACTGTAGTTTTTTAGACGTGTTTGATGTGGACGGGCTGTTGTCACACTCTCATGTGTAATACAGTGACACTGTAGTTTTTTAGACGTGTTTGATGTGGACGGGCTGTTGTCACACTCTCATGTGTAATACAGTGACACTGTAGTTTTTTAGACGTGTTTGATGTGGACGGGCTGTTGTCACTCTCATGTGTAATACAGTGACACTGTAGTTTTTTAGACGTGTTTGATGTGGGACGGGCTGTTGTCACACTCTCATGTGTAATACAGTGAGACTGTAGTTTTTTAGACGTGTTTGATGTGGACAGGCTGTTGTCACACTCTCATGTGTAATACAGTGACGGGCTGTTGTCACTCTCATGTGTAATACAGTGAGACTGTAGTTTTTTAGACGTGTTTGATGTGGACGGGCTGTTGTCACACTCTCATGTGTAATACAGTGAGACTGTAGTTTTTTAGACGTGTTTGATGTGGACGGGCTGTTGTCACACTCTCATGTGTAATACAGTGACACTGTAGTTTTTTAGACGTGTTTGATGTGGACGGGCTGTTGTCACACTCTCATGTGTAATACAGTGACACTGTAGTTTTTAGACGTGTTTGATGTGGGACGGGCTGTTGTCACTCTCATGTGTAATACAGTGACACTGTAGTTTTTTAGACGTGTTTGATGTGGACGGGCTGTTGTCACACTCTCATGTGTAATACAGTGACACTGTAGTTTTTTAGACGTGTTTGATGTGGACGGGCTGTTGTCACTCTCATGTGTAATACAGTGACACTGTAGTTTTTTAGACGTGTTTGATGTGGACGGGCTGTTGTCACTCTCATGTGTAATACAGTGAGACTGTAGTTTTTTAGTCGTGTTTGATGTGGACGGGCTGTTGTCACTCTCATGTGTAATACAGTGACACTGTAGTTTTTTAGACGTGTTTGATGTGGACGGGCTGTTGTCACACTCTCATGTGTAATACAGTGACACTGTAGTTTTTTAGACGTGTTTGATGTGGACGGGCTGTTGTCACTCTCATGTGTAATACAGTGACACTGTAGTTTTTTAGACGTGTTTGATGTGGACGGGCTGTTGTCACACTCTCATGTTTAATACAGTGAGACTGTAGTTTTTTAGTCGTGTTTGATGTGGACGGGCTGTTGTCACACTCTCATGTGTAATACAGTGACACTGTAGTTTTTTAGACGTGTCTGATGTGGACGGGCTGTTGTCACTCTCATGTGTAATACAGTGAGACTGTAGTTTTTTAGACGTGTTTGATGTGGACGGGCTGTTGTCACTCTCATGTGTAATACAGTGAGACTGTAGTTTTTTAGTCGTGTTTGATGTGGACGGGCTGTTGTCACACTCTCATGTGTAATACAGTGACACTGTAGTTTTTTAGACGTGTTTGATGTGGACGGGCTGTTGTCACTCTCATGTGTAATACAGTGACACTGTAGTTTTTTAGACGTGTTTGATGTGGACGGGCTGTTGTCACACTCTCATGTGTAATACAGTGAGACTGTAGTTTTTTAGACGTGTTTGATGTGGACGGGCTGTTGTCACTCTCATGTGTAATACAGTGAGACTGTAGTTTTTTAGACGTGTTTGATGTGGACGGGCTGTTGTCACACTCTCATGTGTAATACAGTGAGACTGTAGTTTTTAGACGTGTTTGATGTGGACGGGCTGTTGTCACTCTCATGTGTAATACAGTGAGACTGTAGTTTTTTAGACGTGTTTGATGTGGACGGGCTGTTGTCACTCTCATGTGTAATACAGTGACACTGTAGTTTTTTAGACGTGTTTGATGTGGACGGGCTGTTGTCACTCTCATGTGTAATACAGTGAGACTGTGTTTTTAGACGTGTTTGATGTGGACGGGCTGTTGTCACTCTCATGTGTAATACAGTGAGACTGTAGCTTTTTAGACGTGTCTGATGTGGACGGGCTGTTGTCACTCTCATGTGTAATACAGTGACACTGTAGTTTTTTAGTCGTGTTTGATGTGGACGGGCTGTTGTCACACTCTCATGTGT
The DNA here is from genome assembly GCA_036877525.1 of Chromobotia macracanthus. Classification (NCBI taxonomy): domain Eukaryota; kingdom Metazoa; phylum Chordata; class Actinopteri; order Cypriniformes; family Botiidae; genus Chromobotia; species Chromobotia macracanthus. The sequence goes on from JAZGTH010000001.1 coordinate 906,021, forward strand.
AATACAGTGACACTGTAGTTTTTTAGACGTGTCTGATGTGGACGGGCTGTTGTCACTCTCATGTGTAATACAGTGACACTGTAGTTTTTTAGTCGTGTTTGATGTGGATGGGCTGTTGTCACACTCTCATGTGTAATACAGTGACACTGTAGTTTTTTAGACGTGTTTGATGTGGACGGGCTGTTGTCACTCTCATGTGTAATACAGTGAGACTGTAGTTTTTTAGCCTTGTTTGATGTGGACGGGCTGTTGTCACACTCTCATGTGTAATACAGTGAGACTGTAGTTTTTTAGACGTGTTTGATGTGGACGGGCTGTTGTCACTCTCATGTGTAATACAGTGAGACTGTAGTTTTTTAGACGTGTTTGATGTGGACGGGCTGTTGTCACACTTACATGTTTAATACAGTGAGACTGTAGTTTTTTAGACGTGTTTGATGTGGACGGGCTGTTGTCACTCTCATGTGTAATACAGTGAGACTGTAGTTTTTTAGACGTGTTTGATGTGGACGGGCTGTTGTCACACTGACATGTTTAATACAGTGAGACTGTAGTTTTTTAGACGTGTTTGATGTGGACGGGCTGTTGTCACTCTCATGTGTAATACAGTGAGACTGTAGTTTTTTAGACGTGTTTGATGTGGACGGGCTGTTGTCACTCTCATGTGTAATACAGTGACACTGTAGTTTTTTAGACGTGTTTGATGTGGACGGGCTGTTGTCACTCTCATGTGTAATACAGTGACACTGTAGTTTTTTAGACGTGTTTGATGTGGACGGGCTGTTGTCACTCTCATGTGTAATACAGTGAGACTGTAGTTTTTAGACGTGTTTGATGTGGACGGGCTGTTGTCACACTTTCATGTTTAATACAGTGAGACTGTAGTTTTTTAGACGTGTTTGATGTGGACGGGCTGTTGTCACTCTCATGTGTAATACAGTGAGACTGTAGTTTTTTAGACGTGTTTGATGTGGACGGGCTGTTGTCACTCTCATGTGTAATACAGTGACACTGTAGTTTTTTAGACGTGTTTGATGTGGACGGGCTGTTGTCACTCTCATGTGTAATACAGTGACACTGTAGTTTTTTAGACGTGTTTGATGTGGACGGGCTGTTGTCACTCTCATGTGTAATACAGTGAGACTGTAGTTTTTTAGACGTGTTTGATGTGGACGGGCTGTTGTCACACTCTCATGTGTAATACAGTGACACTGTAGTTTTTTAGACGTGTTTGATGTGGACGGGCTGTTGTCACACTCTCATGTGTAATACAGTGAGACTGTAGTTTTTTAGACGTGTTTGATGTGGACGGGCTGTTGTCACTCTCATGTGTAATACAGTGACACTGTAGTTTTTTAGACGTGTTTGATGTGGACGGGCTGTTGTCACTCTCATGTGTAATACAGTGAGACTGTAGTTTTTTAGACGTGTTTGATGTGGACGGGCTGTTGTCACACTCTCATGTGTAATACAGTGACACTGTAGTTTTTTAGACGTGTTTGATGTGGACGGGCTGTTGTCACACTCTCATGTGTAATACAGTGAGACTGTAGCTTTTTAGACGTGTCTGATGTGGACGGGCTGTTGTCACTCTCATGTGTAATACAGTGAGACTGTAGTTTTTTAGACGTGTTTGATGTGGACGGGCTGTTGTCACACTCTCATGTGTAATACAGTGAGACTGTAGTTTTTTAGACGTGTTTGATGTGGACGGGCTGTTGTCACTCTCATGTGTAATACAGTGAGACTGTAGTTTTTTAGACGTGTTTGATGTGGACGGGCTGTTGTCACTCTCATGTGTAATACAGTGAGACTGTAGCTTTTTAGACGTGTTTGATGTGGACGGGCTGTTGTCACACTCTCATGTGTAATACAGTGAGACTGTAGTTTTTTAGACGTGTTTGATGTGGACGGGCTGTTGTCACTCTCATGTGTAATACAGTGACACTGTAGTTTTTTAGACGTGTTTGATGTGGACGGGCTGTTGTCACACTTACATGTTTAATACAGTGAGACTGTAGTTTTTTAGACGTGTTTGATGTGGACGGGCTGTTGTCACTCTCATGTGTAATACAGTGAGACTGTAGTTTTTTAGACGTGTTTGATGTGGACGGGCTGTTGTCACTCTCATGTGTAATACAGTGACACTGTAGTTTTTTAGACGTGTTTGATGTGGACGGGCTGTTGTCACTCTCATGTGTAATACAGTGACACTGTAGTTTTTTAGACGTGTTTGATGTGGACGGGCTGTTGTCACTCTCATGTGTAATACAGTGAGACTGTAGCTTTTTAGACGTGTCTGATGTGGACGGGCTGTTGTCACTCTCATGTGTAATACAGTGAGACTGTAGTTTTTTAGACGTGTTTGATGTGGACGGGCTGTTGTCACACTCTCATGTGTAATACAGTGAGACTGTAGTTTTTTAGTCGTGTTTGATGTGGACGGGCTGTTGTCACACTCTCATGTGTAATACAGTGAGACTGTAGTTTTTTAGACGTGTTTGATGTGGATGGGCTGTTGTCACTCATGTGTAATACAGTGACACTGTAGTTTTTTAGACGTGTCTGATGTGGACGGGCTGTTGTCACTCTCATGTGTAATACAGTGACACTGTAGTTTTTTAGACGTGTTTGATGTGGACGGGCTGTTGTCACTCTCATGTGTAATACAGTGACACTGTAGTTTTTTAGACGTGTTTGATGTGGACGGGCTGTTGTCACTCTCATGTGTAATACAGTGACACTGTAGTTTTTTAGACGTGTTTGATGTGGACGGGCTGTTGTCACTCTCATGTGTAATACAGTGACACTGTAGTTTTTTAGACGTGTTTGATGTGGACGGGCTGTTGTCACTCTCATGTGTAATACAGTGACACTGTAGTTTTTTAGACGTGTTTGATGTGGACGGGCTGTTGTCACACTCTCATGTGTAATACAGTGAGACTGTAGTTTTTTAGACGTGTTTGATGTGGACGGGCTGTTGTCACTCTCATGTGTAATACAGTGACACTGTAGTTTTTTAGACGTGTTTGATGTGGACGGGCTGTTGTCACTCTCATGTGTAATACAGTGACACTGTAGTTTTTAGACGTGTTTGATGTGGACGGGCTGTTGTCACTCTCATGTGTAATACAGTGAGACTGTAGTTTTTTAGCCTTGTTTGATGTGGACGGGCTGTTGTCACTCTCATGTGTAATACAGTGACACTAGTTTTTTAGTCGTGTTTGATGTGGACGGGCTGTTGTCACTCTCATGTGTAATACAGTGACACTGTAGTTTTTTAGACGTGTTTGATGTGGACGGGCTGTTGTCACACTCTCATGTGTAATACAGTGAGACTGTAGTTTTTTAGTCGTGTTTGATGTGGACGGGCTGTTGTCACACACTCATGTGTAATACAGTGAGACTGTAGTTTTTTAGACGTGTTTGATGTGGATGGGCTGTTGTCACTCATGTGTAATACAGTGACACTGTAGTTTTTTAGACGTGTCTGATGTGGACGGGCTGTTGTCACTCTCATGTGTAATACAGTGACACTGTAGTTTTTTAGACGTGTTTGATGTGGACGGGCTGTTGTCACTCTCATGTGTAATACAGTGACACTGTAGTTTTTAGACGTGTTTGATGTGGACGGGCTGTTGTCACTCTCATGTGTAATACAGTGACACTGTAGTTTTTTAGACGTGTTTGATGTGGACAGGCTGTTGTCACTCTCATGTGTAATACAGTGACACTGTAGTTTTTTAGACGTGTTTGATGTGGACGGGCTGTTGTCACTCTCATGTGTAATACAGTGAGACTGTAGTTTTTTAGACGTGTCTGATGTGGACGGGCTGTTGTCACACTCTCATGTGTAATACAGTGAGACTGTAGTTTTTTAGACGTGTTTGATGTGGACGGGCTGTTGTCACTCTCATGTGTAATACAGTGACACTGTAGTTTTTTAGACGTGTTTGATGTGGACGGGCTGTTGTCACTCTCATGTGTAATACAGTGAGACTGTAGTTTTTTAGACGTGTTTGATGTGGACGGGCTGTTGTCACTCTCATGTGTAATACAGTGACACTGTAGTTTTTTAGACGTGTTTGATGTGGACGGGCTGTTGTCACACTCTCATGTGTAATACAGTGAGACTGTAGTTTTTTAGACGTGTTTGATGTGGACGGGCTGTTGTCACTCTCATGTGTAATACAGTGACACTGTAGTTTTTAGACGTGTTTGATGTGGACGGGCTGTTGTCACTCTCATGTGTAATACAGTGACACTGTAGTTTTTAGACGTGTTTGATGTTGACGGGCTGTTGTCACTCTCATGTGTAATACAGTGAGACTGTAGTTTTTTAGCCTTGTTTGATGTGGACGGGCTGTTGTCACTCTCATGTGTAATACAGTGACACTAGTTTTTTAGACGTGTTTGATGTGGACGGGCTGTTGTCACTCTCATGTGTAATACAGTGAGACTGTAGTTTTTTAGTCGTGTTTGATGTGGACGGGCTGTTGTCACTCTCATGTGTAATACAGTGACACTGTAGTTTTTAGACGTGTTTGATGTGGACGGGCTGTTGTCACTCTCATGTGTAATACAGTGAGACTGTAGTTTTTTAGACGTGTCTGATGTGGACGGGCTGTTGTCACTCTCATGTGTAATACAGTGACACTGTAGTTTTTTAGTCGTGTTTGATGTGGACGGGCTGTTGTCACTCTCATGTGTAATACAGTGAGACTGTAGTTTTTTAGACGTGTTTGATGTGGACGGGCTGTTGTCACACTCTCATGTGTAATACAGTGAGACTGTAGTTTTTTAGTCGTGTTTGATGTGGACGGGCTGTTGTCACACTCTCATGTGTAATACAGTGAGACTGTAGTTTTTTAGACGTGTTTGATGTGGACGGGCTGTTGTCACTCTCATGTGTAATACAGTGAGACTGTAGTTTTTTAGACGTGTTTGATGTGGACGGGCTGTTGTCACACTCTCATGTGTAATACAGTGACACTGTAGTTTTTTAGATGTGTCTGATGTGGACGGGCTGTTGTCACTCTCATGTGTAATACAGTGAGACTGTAGTTTTTTAGACGTGTTTGATGTGGATGGGCTGTTGTCACTCTCATGTGTAATACAGTGACACTGTAGTTTTTTAGACGTGTCTGATGTGGACGGGCTGTTGTCACTCTCATGTGTAATACAGTGAGACTGTAGTTTTTTAGCCTTGTTTGATGTGGATGGGCTGTTGTCACACTCTCATGTGTAATACAGTGACACTGTAGTTTTTTAGACGTGTCTGATGTGGACGGGCTGTTGTCACTCTCATGTGTAATACAGTGAGACTGTAGTTTTTTAGCCTTGTTTGATGTGGACGGGCTGTTGTCACACTCTCATGTGTAATACAGTGAGACTGTAGTTTTTTAGACGTGTTTGATGTGGACGGGCTGTTGTCACTCTCATGTGTAATACAGTGAGACTGTAGTTTTTTAGACGTGTTTGATGTGGACGGGCTGTTGTCACTCTCATGTGTAATACAGTGAGACTGTAGTTTTTTAGCCTTGTTTGATGTGGACGGGCTGTTGTCACACTTACATGTTTAATACAGTGAGACTGTAGTTTTTTAGACATGTTTTATTTGATTTCAGCTATGCGAGCAGAAACACCCACACTGAGCTGCTGGCTGGGGATGTCACATCTGTAAAACACGCACCCTTTCTTACAGACATTCGCATTGATCCGGACCTGTTTGCTCACATATAAATGCTTCTGGAGACATTAAAGCATTGATGTTTAGAGAGATTGGATTATCATTTATTCCAGTTCAACAATCCGGCCTGAAAATGAGGACAGACACCAGACTAGCTGTGGCTATATTCCTCATCTCCTGCTCATCAGGTGGGTAGACATTTCGACATGTCTGTGTCTTATGTAACATATAGAAGTACGGTATCTCTGAAGTCATGATTGATCGTGGATTATGTGTTTGCCATTGAAAACAGGAAGCTGTGATTAGTATGATTGTGTATGTGGTGTTTTACATGTTACATAAGTGTGGATGTGATTTTTAGAAATAAAGTGAACACACAACAGAATTGCCATACATAAAACCGAACATACATTAGCACTGCTAGAAATAATACACATTTGTGTAATTGTATTTTTTATTTAAAACCTTGGAGCTACTGAATTTGTGACACAGTTTCCCAAATATTGATATTTATAAATGTATAATTTTAGATCCCTCATGGTTCTTTGTGGAGCAGATGTTTGCTACATTTAAATGGTTGGCACAAGAGGAGTTCAGACACTTAGAGTGAGTGTAGTGACAAAGCAACCTTAATAACATGTTCATAAGGTTTGTTTTCATAAGATTGTTCTTTAATTGGTCAGATGAATTGATCTTAATTTTCATTGGCTCATGAGGTAGGCGGAGCTTTGTTTGTGATTGACCCACCTCATGTCTTCAGACCCCTTAGATGGGACTATAAAGGGCTTTAGTGTTTGCTGATGTCTGTATAAAGAGAGGCAGACAGATTGATTGCTAGGCATGAAACTGTCAAACTGCATAAAAGTGTTTGGGACAGAAATATCTCTATATCTATTCCCCAGACTTCCATCTGAGAATCAGTCTGGCTTTGATCAGGTGGACACTCAGATTAGACACTACATGGTTCATTATAAGATCTCTATAAGATGTTCAAGGTCACAGAGTCTGATGGCAGAAAATACACTAGTGCCATTAGAGAGACGTGAAGTATGTTCGTCTTTCTGTTGTGCTGGATTGTGGTACAGTTTGCAGTGATTGTGTGTGGTACTTTGATGTACGGTGCCATCATGCCTCTGGTAACCATAAACATCTTTAAAGACCTTTAATGATATCTAGAATTTACATTTTTAAAGAAAATGTGAGCGTTGTTCTGTTGTACACTTCACCACTGTTTTGCTGTTGTGGATTGTTGCCAGGGAATTGCTATGCAGTTACAAGTGTATTCTATGTAGTTGTTAGTATGTTGTTATGTGGTTGCTTGGGGCTTCATCCAACACAGTCAGAAGGACACAGAGTGTAGCTGATCTTCACCTGTGCAGAAGCCTGTGTACAAGCAAAGATGTTTACTGCGATCAGTGTAAATGCCTGTGAGTGCGGTTAACTCCAGGCCTCTCTCTCGCTCCCTCTTTAACATAAGGCCAGTTACATTTTTAGTTGTATGTCACCAGAACAGTTGGGGCAACAATAGAGTGCAACCGTGGGGAATGAGTGGGCAGAGGGGGAACCACCGCACCCCCTCCCCGGGAACATGCTTGTGTGTCCCCTAAAAGCACTAGTGGCCCCTGACTGAACCCCCAGGAACTGTGATCTAAAAGCACCACTGGCAGTTTGACTGGTCCGGACACAACATTAGCTTAGCCAGTGAGATTCTGTTCATTGCCAGAATGCAAGATTTTTGCACTGAGACTTTATTGTTCTTGAAATGCAGCACATTACCCTCATAACACGTATTACTCTAATACATCCAGATGTTTTATTCTTCAGTTTTTGGTTTTGTAATTCCCATGTTGTGATGGTGACTCTCATTTACAGTAATACTGCAATATTGTGATTTTATGTGATAGATGTTTGATTATAACTCTGCTGTGCTCAAAAGTTAGTGCTTAAAGTGAGCAAAACAAATCCTACATGATTTATAAACATTTCTCATGACATTGTCACAGTGGTCCTGAAAACATGGTAAAATGTCTTATGTCAAGAACATTCAACATCAAAAGAAAGCAGAAATTATGAGTTGCTGTGATATATTACAGTCACAGCATCATAATTAACAGGATGTTTACAAGCAGCAACAGAAAACGTGAGTCTGTTTTCTGCCTGTTTTAGTGGCTCTTTCTTCTGTAAGTGAACAGTAATGAACAGACCGCAGATGGCAGCCATCATTCTCTCTCTCTCTCTCTCTCTCTCTCTCTCTCTCTCTCTCTCTCTCTCTCTCTCTCTCTCTCTCTCTCTCTCTCTCTCTCTCTCTCTCTCTCTCTCTCTCTCTCTCTCTCTCTCTCTCTCTCTCTCTCTCTCTCGCCCTGCTGGTGATGTGGGTGTTTGAGACAGATGTGCCCAGTCTTACTGGCTCCAGTCTGTCCACAGCAGGAGGCCAAAACTCTGGGAACATTCCACAGCCAGACTGAAGCTGTAGACTCTCAGTTTCATTTGATGAATCTGGAAAGAGAGAGCTGATATTCAGCAAGCATGTGTGTGTTAGAGGGAAACTTTAACCAGCGTTGAATTGTTTGAGTCTATTATCATGTCTTGGCTGTGTCCGTCTGTGTGTGTGTGTGTGTGTGTCCGTCTCTGTGTGTGTGTGTCCGTCTCTGTGTGTGTGTGTCCGTCTCTGTGTGTGTGTGTCCGTCTCTGTGTGTGTGTGTGTCCGTCTCTGTGTGTGTGTGTCCGTCTCTGTGTGTGTGTCCGTCTCTGTGTGTGTGTGTGTGTGTGTGTCCGTCTCTGTGTGTGTGTGTGTGTGTGTGTCCGTCTCTGTGTGTGTGTGTGTGTGTGTGTCCGTCTCTTGTGTGTGTGTGTGTGTGTGTGTGTGTGTCCGTCTCTGTGTGTGTGTGTGTGTCCGTCTCTGTGTGTGTGTCCGTCTCTGTGTGTGTGTCCGTCTCTGTGTGTGTGTGTCCGTCTCGTGTGTGTGTGTGTGTGTGTCCGTCTCTGTGTGTGTGTGTCCGTCTCTGTGTGTGTGTGTGTGTGTGTGTGTGTCCGTCTCTGTGTGTGTGTGTGTGTGTGTGTGTCGTCTGTGTGTGTGTGTGTGTGTGTGTCCGTCTCTGTGTGTGTGTGTGTGTCCGTCTCTGTGTGTGTGTGTGTGTGTGTGTGTGTGTCCGTCTCTCTGTGTGTGTGTGTGTGTGTGTCCGTCTCTGTGTGTGTGTGTGTGTGTCCGTCTCTGTGTGTGTGTGTGTGTGTGTGTGTGTGTGTGTGTGTGTCCGTCTCTGTGTGTGTGTCCGTGTGTCCGTGTGTGTCCGTCTGTGTGTGTGTGTGTCCGTGTGTGTCCGTCTCTGTGTGTGTGTGTGTCCGTCTCTGTGTGTGTGTGTCCGTGTGTGTCCGTCTCCGTGTGTGTGTCTGTGTCCGTCCGTGTGTGTGTCCGTGTCCGTCCGTGTGTGTGTCCGTGTCCGTCCGTGTGTGTGTCCGTGTCCGTCCGTGTGTGTCCGTGTCCGTGTCCGTCTCTGTGTCCGTGTCCGTGTCCGTCTCTGTGTGTGTGTCCGTCTCTGTGTGTGTGTCCGTCTCTGTGTGTGTGTCCGTCTCTGTGTGTGTGTGTCCGTCTCTGTGTGTGTGTGTCCGTCTCTGTGTGTGTGTGTCCGTCTCTGTGTGTGTGTCCGTCTCTGTGTGTGTGTCCGTCTCTGTGTGTGTGTCCGTCTCTGTGTGTGTGTGTGTGTGTGTCCGTCTCTGTGTGTGTGTGTCCGTCTCTGTGTGTGTGTGTCCGTCTCTGTGTGTGTGTGTCCGTCTCTGTGTGTGTGTGTGTGTGTGTGTGTGTGTGTCCGTCTCTGTGTGTGTGTGTGTGTCCGTCTCTGTGTGTGTGTGTGTGTGTCCGTCTCTGTGTGTGTGTGTGTGTGTGTCCGTCTCTGTGTGTGTGTGTGTCCGTCTCTTGTGTGTGTGTGTGTGTGTGTGTGTGTCCGTCTCTGTGTGTGTGTGTGTGTCCGTCTCTGTGTGTGTGTGTGTGTGTCCGTCTCTGTGTGTGTGTGTGTGTCCGTCTGTGTGTGTGTGTGTGTGTGTCCGTCTGTGTGTGTGTGTGTGTGTCCGTCTCTGTGTGTGTGTGTCCGTCTCTGTGTGTGTGTGTCCGTCTCTGTGTGTGTGTGTGTCCGTCTCTGTGTGTGTGTGTCCGTCTCTGTCTGTGTGTGTGTGTGTGTCCGTCTCTGTCTGTGTGTGTGTGTCCGTCTCTGTCTGTGTGTGTGTGTGTGTCCGTCTCTGTGCGTCCGCGTCTCTGTGCGTCCGCGTCTCTGTGCGTCCGCGTCTCTGTGCGTCCGCGTCTCTGTGTGCGCGTGTCTCTGGAGTTCATAGTTTACTTGTGTCAGGTTCATTCACAGCAGTGATGATGATTTAGCAGCTGCTCTTCTATGGTAAATATACCAGTATTTCTAAGAGCCCATGTTATATGTTAGTCAAGATCTGTTGCACAAGATACAGTTCTCCAGAGCTGCTGTTTTCATCTTCTGATTTCAGGTTCAGTACTGGCATGTCAAGAACGTTATTGAACAGTGTTAATGCAGAAATGTCGACTCGCCTGCAAATGTTCATGACCTTGAAGATTTTTAAACAAGACATTTCTTATTAAATGGTTATTAACAGTTTTCATTCTTCAAGACATTTTTATATATTCCCAGAAGGTATGAAATTTGTCAGTTAGACATAAAAGTTGCTTATTCTTGCCCTAATCTAACAATTGATATAGAAGTTTTAGGATCTCATGTCCACACATGCCTTCAAATGCTCCTAAACATAGCTGATGTTTTCAGCAGCACTGGCAGTATTCTTGTGTTCTTATTTTTGTAAATGATGTAACAAAATTGATCTTTTTAAGATTTTTTTGTGCCAAGAAGATACAGTCGTGATATATCTTCTGATAAAGAGATTTAGAAAGAAACGGCCTGTTCAGATTGACGCTGATGGACGCAGGGCTGTGAGCGAGAGACCTACAGTCTGTGCTGTAACACTGGAGTGTTAATAAGTGTTCTTTTTTTTTCAGTGTTGTGTTTGAAACCTGCTCTCTGGAGATGATGTCTTTCTCTTTGCACTATTTGTATTCTCTGTGACTTTGAAGCTGTATGGATTTTAGTACTCTTTGAGGAAGTAATTGATTGTCTGTGTCGGGTTGGGCTGTCTGTATGCTGCAGTGATGTAGTATTATTATGTTCATTTGAGTGTTCACCTCTGGTCTTTGATTTACACATTCAGACTGTGTCCACCTGTGTCAGCTCACTGTTGAGAGTATTTCACACACATGACAAAATAACATCCCATAATGAGTGCAGAACACTGTTACTATGGCGCTAGATAGTAGGAGGAGCTGGGGGTCACACATTCTCACAGCTGTCAGATGATTCTGCTGCTCTCATTGGTGACCGCTCACTGTCTCTCCCTCTCTGAGATGAACTGTAAGTTAGCAGGTGATTTTTGTTTTCTGAGCTTGTGTCTGATCTCACATAAGGACCAAACGACACAATTTGTTGTTGATGGCCATTGTTGATTCAGTCAGTAATTTGTAAAGGAATCATTTTTAAAGAAAACTTCCCATCTCTGATTGGCTCTGATTTGTACAGTGTCTGCTGCCTACATGTGCAGCTGTCTTTTAAGCCAACATGTTAGCCAGGTGGCACCTCATGCGTGACTGGCAGGATATTCTACACAGTCAGCAGCTCAGACTGCATCTATATTGAAACTCATGAATGTTTCAGATGGAGTTTAATGTTAGCCTGTTGCTAGATAAAAGATAAAGTTGTGCTGAAGCAATAAGCATAAAATAACACAGCACACATCTCATCGGTTTAGGATTCCAGATGTTACTACTTCTGCTGGTGGTATAACTAATGCTTTTTGGTGGTTTCTGGCTTAAGCATTGTGGCTAAATTTGAGCAGATCAGCTGGTAAAAGAATTTTGTTTGCTGCCTAAAACACATACAATAAACAAATGATTCATATATATTCAATATATATGAATCATATATTACATAGACACACATATTCAAAATAAAAAGTAAAATCTTCTTTTTATTTCAGGCAAACTTTGAGAAGATTTGTGTTTTATTTTATAAATCGTGTGTGTGTGTGTGTCTGTGTGTGTGTGTGTGTGTGTGTGTGTGTGTGTGTGTGTGAGAGAGAGAGTGTGTTTTGTTTTCCGGTATCTGTATGCTGTAAATGTATAATCATTCATGTTTGTGTGTGTCTGAAGAGCTTCAGTCTGGTCGATATATCTGGTCTGTTGAATTCATTCATCAGTGTTTGATCAGCACAGCTTTTACTGCAACAGGTCTGTCTTTATTTCCCTCTACCTGAATGATCAGTTACAGACCACACACATTACCACATTACTTCAGGTTTGTGTGAACTGTAGCCTTCTGTTCTGTTGGTGAGAGGGTGAGGGACCAGCACCCTCTACTGGTGATAAAATGATGTGTGCAGCTTGAACATTTAGCACTGGAGGAAATCTGTACTGACTTTTTCAATTTTTAGTCAATGTGTATTTGTCACTTCAAAACTAGTGAACGTTTAGTAGTACCTGTTAAGAACTCAGATAACCAGCTACACTTTGTTTCATTTTGTGGTTTCAGTGTGTTATTTACTAATGTGTTACAGTTTCAGTTTTTTAGATGTAAAATCTAAAAAATTTTATAGATGTTTTATTTATTGATTGTGCTCATGTACTGTCAGGATACAGATAAAATCATGTTCAGATTTCACAATGAGACACATTAACGGAGACGTTCATTGAAGTCATTGCTCTTCAGGATGTTTTTCAGGGAGATTCATGGCTTTATGATGATTATAACAGAAGTGTAGAGAAGATCTGTGAGTCTTAAGGAGAAGATAAACGTGTTTGGAGTTTGGAAGTTTCCTTTAGGCACAAATAAACCCACACGCGACTCAGAAGAACTAAAGCAACATTTAGAATAGAACTATTTCAATATCTAAAACCTGAAGCAATACTTATCAATACTTGTTAATTTTTTATGTGTAATGCTTTGGCAATATTGTATGTAAACACAATCATGTCCATAAAATACTTGAAATTGAATTGAGAGAGAGAGAGATTTCTGAAATTAACTTCACTTTTTTAATCATCACAAATTATTGAGTCTAAAACAGCTGTAAGCAGAAGCTGCACACCTCACCTTTCCTGCGTTCCCAACCCTCAGTGATCTGATGAGGATGAAATACAAGCCCCGTCTCTCTCTCACACACACACACGTTCACTATAGCAGATCATTGAAGATTTCATTGGCTCAGAACAGAAACATTTGTTGCACATCACATAACAAATCTTTAGTTACAGTGGTAAGTTTATACACTCAGTATTTTTTCAACAGTCTGATGAAGTCTGAAGAGAGAGGACTGATTTAACTAATAGAAAAATCCTATTACTTTCCTCCTAGAGAAATTGATTTTCAGCAATAAACAACTGATAGACAAGACCCACCTTGAGCTGTGAGTTTAATTATGAGAGCCTTAATCTATGAACAAAAGACATTTAAAGTTTCTCTTTCTGTTGTCCAGGTGCAATTCTCGGGCATTCAGACACACAGGAGTGTGTGTTCTATAACATAAGCTGGCAAAAGGATGGAACAAATCAGAGCGGAATCGAGCCGTGTTACGGAGAGAAAGACAAACGACGGCACTGCTTCTCCACATGGAAGAATCACTCGGGAACCATCGAGATGGTCAAACAGGGCTGCTGGCTGGATGATGTCAACTGCTACGACAGGTATCACAACAATATCACATGAAACAGAATGCTGTTGCTGCAGGTAATCACGGCTGTGCTGACGTGCAGTACTGTGCAAAAGTCTTAGGCCACCAGTAGATTTCAGCAGTGGTGTATAAGCAATGATATATAATGACCATACATAAATACATCACATTTGTATGCAGTATTAAAAACTGAAGAAAATGAGAAAGAAACAGCTTCTATAGGCTTCTTTAGACACTTCTGTAGAAGTATCAAGTATTTAGTGTGACCTTCCCTCACACTTGAGCTATTTTTTGATTTATCAAAGGCTTTTGACATAGCTGATCATGACATTCTTTTAAAGAGGCTATACGCTGTTGGTTTCTCAGACAAAGCTGTTAAATAGTTTGATAATTATCTTTCTGTTCTGACTCAATGTGTACAATAAGATGGTCTCCAAAGGGGTTCCTCAGGGATTTGCCCCATGTTCATTTTTATAAATTACATCTGTGATAGTATTTTAAATGTTCAGTGTCATCTTTATGGAGATTACACCATTTTTGATTGTTGCACCTTCTGCCTCTCAAGCTCTTCAATATTTACAGTTATCTTTTGATATCGCACATTCTCGTTTATATTCTCGTTTTCTTAAATTGGTCTTGAATACAGATAAATTTAAATACATTTTTTTGTAAACTCTGAAGCATCACCTTGCATCACATCCATCCACAAACAAATATTGAATATGTTTTTTTAAGATGCATATTAATTAAATGGTTGAAAAAACAGTTTTTCATAGCATTTTACATTTCATAACTGGTTGTAGTTATCAAATGCAGCACTGTATGTTGTATTATGTGGCAAAGCTACCTCCTATGTAAAGACATTTTAATTGGTACTGTTTTATCTGTACGTCTGTAAGTGATTTAACCCCTTCTTATTTCTGTCTTAACTTATCTAAAACAAATGTACTCCATAATCTGAGTTCAAATGATCTGTTGTACATTAATGTTCCTCATGTCCACACAGAGCTGGAGAAAAAGATTTTAAGTATAGTGCTTCTGTAGCATGGAATAGTCTGCAAATTATTTTGTAGCTCATCATGCTTCCATCACTAAGCGGTTGTAAGGAACTTTTAAATAATTTTGTGTATGCGTGTGTCTTAGTAATTCGTGTTGTGATTCCTGATTAATTTTATTTGTGATTGGAGTTTTTAACCTGGTTAAATAAAGAAATGAATCAATGAAAATATGAATGTGTCTGTGATCTCCATCTCTCTCTGTCTCTTTCTTTCACTGCAGCAGTGAGTGTGTGGAGCACAAGGAGAATCCTGATATTTTTTTCTGCTGTTGTGAAGGAAACTTGTGCAACGAGAAGTTTCATTACAGTCCAGAGACAGTACAGAGTGAGCAGCACAAACACACTCAACTCAGCTCTCTCTGGAGCCCCCTGTTGGTGATGGGCCTGTATGTGCTGCCCTAAAGCAACTGTTCTGTAAAACAGATGCTCAGTACTGATTATACCTGCTGTTCAAATATTGTGAAAAGGTTCCAGATGAAGATGATGCAGATGAAGATGATCTCTCTCTCTCTCTCTCTCTCTCTCTGTCTCTCTCTCTGTCTCTCTCTCTGTCTCTCTCTCTCTCTGTCTCTCTCTCTCTCTGTCTCTCTCTCTCTCTGTCTCTCTCTCTCTGTCTCTCTCTCTCTGTCTCTCTCTCTCTCTCTCTCTCTCTGTCTCTGTGTCTCTCTCTCTCTCTCTCTCTCTCTCTCTCTCTCTCTGTCTCTGTCTCTGTCTCTCTCTCTCTCTCTCTCTCTCTCTCTCTGTGTCTCTGTGTGTCTCTCTCTCTCTCTCTCTCTCTCTGTCTCTGTCTCTCTGTGTCTCTCTGTCTCTGTCTCTGTCTCTCTGTGTCTCTCTGTCTCTGTCTCTCTCTCTCTGTCTCTCTCTCTGTCTCTCTCTGTCTCTCTCTCTGTCTCTCTCTCTGTCTCTGTCTCTCTCTCTCTCTTCAGCCACATCTAACCCCGTCACCCTGAAGCCTGACTTGTTTCACACACTGCTGTACACTCTTATTCCCATCCTGGCAGTTGGTGTTCTCCTTCTGGTCTCCTTCTGGATGTACCGTCATCTCAGGCTGCCGTATCCCCCTCTGCTTGTACCCTCACAGGTACTGTACCTCGCTCGGGCCACCTGTCACACCCTGCTATTGAAATAAAGAATAATTATCATACCTGTGCACCCCTTTATCATAAACTGAAACAATGCGGAGATTCATTCAGTGTTACATTCTCCTTCAGGGCATGGATACAGAATGTTACAGTAAACCATTATTAATGGGTATTAATGTACAGTTTGAAATCTTCAAACCTTACTTCCAGAGTGATGTACAAACAGTGTGAAACATGGTACAGCTCAGAAGTACAGTAAACCAGTTAAAAAATGACAGAATAACAATTTCAAATGTTAAAAGCCATGTCTGTGTGTTTGTCAGAGGCTGTTTGTGTGTTTATTTGTGTGTGTTCTCTCGATCAACTCCCCTCTCACTGACATTAAATGAACTTCTGTATTTATCATTCTGAGATTTGTTCATTCCACTTTGGCTGGAAACAGTAAAATCACTTTCTTCATCTTTTGCTAGCATGCCTTTCATATCATGATAGAGGTAAGAGTTTCATTCACTCATGAAATCTCCTCCATGATCGCTTGCATTCTTCTCTTTTTCATTTTATTGAGTTTTTGTAACCCTGTTATTTCTATATGTGGTCGTTTTTCTTTCATTTCAGTTTGCATGGATGAATATATAATTTCTTCTGCATCAGACCTCTGTTTGTGTGTATGTGTGTAAAATATCTGAATGTCTTTGGTGATTTGTTGTTATTTTCCTCTTTAAGGATCCAAGATTAACGTCTCCCTCTCCATCACTGGGACAGAAACCCCTGCAGTTGCTGGAGGTGAAAGCCAGGGGGCGCTTCGGCTGCGTGTGGAAGGCGCAACTCTTCCATGAGCCTGTGGCTGTTAAAATCTTTTCTGTTCAGGTACAAGAAAGATTTAGAGTTTGAAGGTATACTTGCACTCTGAACTGCACCCGAGTACGTTTTACCCCCAAAGTCTGGTTTGTTTGATCGCTTCAAACCGTGCCCCCCAGGGCAGTTAGCAGTTAGTTTAACCAGACAGCTACTCATCATCATGACAACAAACACCGTCTATTAATACTTAACGTTCTATTATTAATAGAACGTTTTTCATTGAATTAATTTAAGTATATTTCAATTTGTAGAACTATAAGTGCAAGTGTGAGTGCAGTTGCATTTTGAAATGCAACTGTGCCTAGTGTGAGTACACTGTAAAATACACACATTTTACAAGGCAACAATGCTGTAAAGAAGCTGAGCAGTAAATGAGCAGTAAATGTTCAGGTGTGTGTTTGTGATCTCTCAGAATGAGCAGTAAATGTTCAGGTGTGTGTTTGTGATCTCTCAGAATGAGCAGTAAATGTTCAGGTGTGTGTTTGTGATCTCTCAGAATGAGCAGAAATGTTCAGGTGTGTGTTTGTGATCTCTCAGAATGAGCAGTAAATGTTCAGGTGTGTGTTTGTGATCTCTCAGAATGAGCAGTAAATGTTCAGGTGTGTGTTTGTGATCTCTCAGAATGAGCAGTAAATGTTCAGGTGTGTGTTTGTGATCTCAGAATGAGCAGTAAATGTTCAGGTGTGTGTTTGTGATCTCTCAGAATGAGCAGTAAATGTTCAGGTGTGTGTTTGTGATCTCTCAGAATGAGCAGTAAATGTTCAGGTGTGTGTTTGTGATCTCTCAGAATGAGCAGTAAATGTTCAGGTGTGTGTTTGTGATCTCTCAGAATGAGCAGTAAATGTTCAGGTGTGTGTTTGTGATCTCAGAATGAGCAGTAAATGTTCAGGTGTGTGTTTGTGATCTCTCAGAACGAGCAGTAAATGTTCAGGTGCGTGTTTGTGATCTCTCAGAATGAGCAGTAAATGTTCAGGTGTGTGTTTGTGATCTCTCAGAATGAGCAGTAAATGTTCAGGTGTGTGTTTGTGATCTCTCAGAATGAGCAGTAAATGTTCAGGTGTGTGTTTGTGATCTCTCAGAATGAGCAGTAAATGTTCAGGTGCGTGTTTGTGATCTCTCAGAATGAGCAGTAAATGTTCAGGTGCGTGTTTGTGATTTCTCAGAATGAGCAGTAAATGTTCAGGTGTGTGTTTGTGATTTCTCAGAATGAGCAGTAAATGTTCAGGTGTGTGTTTGTGATCTCTCAGAATGAGCAGTAAATGTTCAGGTGCGTGTTTGTGATCTCTCAGAATGAGCAGTAAATGTTCAGGTGCGTGTTTGTGATCTCTCAGAATGAGCAGTAAATGTTCAGGTGTGTGTTTGTGATCTCTCAGAATGAGCAGTAAATGTTCAGGTGCGTGTTTGTGATCTCTCAGAATGAGCAGTAAATGTTCAGGTGTGTGTTTGTGATCTCTCAGAATGAGCAGTAAATGTTCAGGTGTGTGTTTGTGATTTCTCAGAATGAGCAGTAAATGTTCAGGTGTGTGTTTGTGATTTCTCAGAATGAGCAGTAAATGTTCAGGTGCGTGTCTGTGATCTCAGAATGAGCAGTAAATGTTCAGGTGCGTGTCTGTGATCTCTCAGAATGAGCAGTAAATGTTCAGGTGTGTGTTTGTGATCTCAGAATGAGCAGTAAATGTTCAGGTGTGTGTTTGTGATCTCTCAGAATGAGCAGTAAATGTTCAGGTGTGTGTTTGTGATCTCTCAGAATGAGCAGTAAATGTTCAGGTGTGTGTTTGTGATCTCAGAATGAGCAGTAAATGTTCAGGTGTGTGTTTGTGATCTCTCAGAATGAGCAGTAAATGTTCAGGTGTGTGTTTGTGATCTCTCAGAATGAGCAGTAAATGTTCAGGTGCGTGTTTGTGATTTCTCAGAATGAGCAGTAAATGTTCAGGTGCGTGTTTGTGATCTCTCAGAATGAGCAGTAAATGTTCAGGTGCGTGTTTGTGATCTCTCAGAATGAGCAGTAAATGTTCAGGTGCGTGTTTGTGATCTCTCAGAATGAGCAGTAAATGTTCAGGTGTGTGTTTGTGATCTCTCAGAATGAGCAGTAAATGTTCAGGTGTGTGTTTGTGATCTCTCAGAATGAGCAGTAAATGTTCAGGTGTGTGTTTGTGATCTCTCAGAATGAGCAGTAAATGTTCAGGTGCGTGTTTGTGATCTCTCAGAATGAGCAGTAAATGTTCAGGTGTGTGTTTGTGATCTCTCAGAATGAGCAGTAAATGTTCAGGTGTGTGTTTGTGATCTCTCAGAATGAGCAGTAAATGTTCAGGTGTGTGTTTGTGATCTCTCAGAATGAGCAGTAAATGTTCAGGTGCGTGTTTGTGATCTCTCAGAATGAGCAGTAAATGTTCAGGTGTGTGTTTGTGATTTCTCAGAATGAGCAGTAAATGTTCAGGTGTGTGTTTTTGATCTCTCAGAATGAGCAGTAAATGTTCAGGTGCGTGTTTGTGATCTCTCAGAATGAGCAGTAAATGTTCAGGTGTGTGTTTGTGATCTCTCAGAATGAGCAGTAAATGTTCAGGTGCGTGTCTGTGATCTCTCAGAATGAGCAGTAAATGTTCAGGTGCGTGTTTGTGATCTCTCAGAATGAGCAGTAAATGTTCAGGTGTGTGTTTGTGATCTCTCAGAATGAGCAGTAAATGTTCAGGTGTGTGTTTGTGATCTCTCAGAATGAGCAGTAAATGTTCAGGTGTGTGTTTGTGATCTCAGAATGAGCAGTAAATGTTCAGGTGCGTGTCTGTGATCTCAGAATGAGCAGTAAATGTTCAGGTGCGTGTTTGTGATCTCTCAGAATGAGCAGTAATGTTCAGGTGTGTGTTTGTGATCTCTCAGAATGAGCAGTAAATGTTCAGGTGTGTGTTTGTGATTTCTCAGAATGAGCAGTAAATGTTCAGGTGCGTGTTTGTGATTTCTCAGAATGAGCAGTAAATGTTCAGGTGCGTGTTTGTGATCTCTCAGAATGAGCAGTAAATGTTCAGGTGCGTGTTTGTGATCTCTCAGAATGAGCAGTAAATGTTCAGGTGTGTGTTTGTGATCTCAGAATGAGCAGTAAATGTTCAGGTGTGTGTTTGTGATCTCTCAGAATGAGCAGTAAATGTTCAGGTGCGTGTTTGTGATCTCTCAGAACGAGCAGTAAATGTTCAGGTGTGTGTTTGTGATCTCTCAGAATGAGCAGTAAATGTTCAGGTGTGTGTTTGTGATCTCTCAGAATGAGCAGTAAATGTTCAGGTGCGTGTTTGTGATCTCTCAGAATGAGCAGTAAATGTTCAGGTGCGTGTTTGTGATCTCTCAGAATGAGCAGTAAATGTTCAGGTGCGTGTTTGTGATCTCTCAGAATGAGCAGTAAATGTTCAGGTGCGTGTTTGTGATCTCTCAGAATGAGCAGTAAATGTTCAGGTGCGTGTTTGTGATCTCTCAGAATGAGCAGTAAATGTTCAGGTGCGTGTTTGTGATTCTCAGAATGAGCAGTAAATGTTCAGGTGTGTGTTTGTGATCTCTCAGAATGAGCAGTAAATGTTCAGGTGCGTGTTTGTGATCTCTCAGAATGAGCAGTAAATGTTCAGGTGCGTGTTTGTGATCTCTCAGAATGAGCAGTAAATGTTCAGGTGCGTGTTTGTGATCTCAGAATGAGCAGTAAATGTTCAGGTGCGTGTTTGTGATCTCTCAGAATGAGCAGTAAATGTTCAGGTGCGTGTTTGTGATCTGTCAGAATGAGCAGTAAATGTTCAGGTGCGTGTTTGTGATCTCTCAGAATGAGCAGTAATGTTCAGGTGCGTGTTTGTGATCTCTCAGAATGAGCAGTAAATGTTCAGGTGTGTGTTTGTGATCTCTCAGAATGAGCAGTAAATGTTCAGGTGTGTGTTTGTGATCTCTCAGAATGAGCAGTAAATGTTCAGGTGTGTGTTTGTGATCTCAGAATGAGCAGTAAATGTTCAGGTGTGTGTTTGTGATCTCTCAGAATGAGCAGTAAATGTTCAGGTGCGTGTTTGTGATCTCTCAGAATGAGCAGTAAATGTTCAGGTGCGTGTTTGTGATCTCTCAGAATGAGCAGTAAATGTTCAGGTGCGTGTTTGTGATCTCTCAGAATGAGCAGTAAATGTTCAGGTGCGTGTTTGTGATCTCTCAGAATGAGCAGTAAATGTTCAGGTGCGTGTTTGTGATTTCTCAGAATGAGCAGTAAATGTTCAGGTGCGTGTTTGTGATCTCTCAGAATGAGCAGTAAATGTTCAGGTGCGTGTCTGTGATCTCAGAATGAGCAGTAAATGTTCAGGTGCGTGTTTGTGATCTCTCAGAATGAGCAGTAAATGTTCAGGTGCGTGTTTGTGATCTCTCAGAATGAGCAGTAAATGTTCAGGTGCGTGTTTGT
Organism: Chromobotia macracanthus; assembly: GCA_036877525.1. NCBI lineage: Eukaryota > Metazoa > Chordata > Actinopteri > Cypriniformes > Botiidae > Chromobotia > Chromobotia macracanthus. The sequence continues at coordinate 926,843 of JAZGTH010000001.1, forward strand.
GATTTCTCAGAATGAGCAGTAAATGTTCAGGTGCGTGTTTGTGATCTCTCAGAATGAGCAGTAAATGTTCAGGTGCGTGTTTGTGATCTCTCAGAATGAGCAGTAAATGTTCAGGTGTGTGTTTGTGATCTCTCAGAATGAGCAGTAAATGTTCAGGTGCGTGTTTGTGATTTCTCAGAATGAGCAGTAAATGTTCAGGTGTGTGTTTGTGATCTCTCAGAACGAGCAGTAAATGTTCAGGTGTGTGTCTGTGATCTCTCAGAATGAGCAGTAAATGTTCAGGTGCGTGTCTGTGATCTCAGAATGAGCAGTAAATGTTCAGGTGCGTGTCTGTGATCTCAGAATGAGCAGTAAATGTTCAGGTGCGTGTCTGTGATCTCTCAGAATGAGCAGTAAATGTTCAGGTGCGTGTCTGTGATCTCTCAGAATGAGCAGTAAATGTTCAGGTGCGTGTTTGTGATCTCTCAGAATGAGCAGTAATGTTCAGGTGTGTGTTTGTGATCTCTCAGAATGAGCAGTAAATGTTCAGGTGTGTGTTTGTGATCTCTCAGAATGAGCAGTAAATGTTCAGGTGTGTGTTTGTGATCTCTCAGAATGAGCAGTAAATGTTCAGGTGCGTGTTTGTGATCTCTCAGAATGAGCAGTAAATGTTCAGGTGTGTGTTTGTGATCTCTCAGAATGAGCAGTAAATGTTCAGGTGTGTGTTTGTGATCTCTCAGAATGAGCAGTAAATGTTCAGGTGCGTGTTTGTGATCTCTCAGAATGAGCAGTAAATGTTCAGGTGTGTGTTTGTGATCTCTCAGAATGAGCAGTAAATGTTCAGGTGTGTGTTTGTGATCTCTCAGAATGAGCAGTAAATGTTCAGGTGCGTGTCTGTGATCTCAGAATGAGCAGTAAATGTTCAGGTGTGTGTTTGTGATCTCTCAGAATGAGCAGTAAATGTTCAGGTGTGTGTTTGTGATTTCTCAGAATGAGCAGTAAATGTTCAGGTGCGTGTTTGTGATTTCTCAGAATGAGCAGTAAATGTTCAGGTGTGTGTTTGTGATCTCTCAGAACGAGCAGTAAATGTTCAGGTGTGTGTTTGTGATCTCTCAGAATGAGCAGTAAATGTTCAGGTGTGTGTTTGTGATTTCTCAGAATGAGCAGTAAATGTTCAGGTGTGTGTTTGTGATTTCTCAGAATAAGCAGTCGTGGCAGAATGAATATGAGATCTATAGCGTGAGTGGAATGAAACATGAAAACATTCTTCACTTCACTGGAGCAGAAAAAAGAGGAAATGGAGTCGACACAGAGCTTTGGCTCATCACAGCGTATCATGAGAAGGTACATAAACACACCTGTGTACATCATCCTTTAAAATGATCTATAAAGATGACAACTTACCGCAGACTGCACAGTATACAACATAGTACATAGTATTATTAATATTAGGTGGATTTACACTTACATGAGTTACATGTGTGAAACTTTTTTTAGTCGTATAGTATACTGTTACAAGTGTGAAACTGTTACATGTGATATATGTAACTCTAAATGTGTCAATCATTATGACATGATCTCAACACGTTGCATGTTTAATTCGGTGTTTAACTCTCGACAGCCTGATTAAGTAATGAATCATGCTTTCAATATTAAGGCCACAGTTGATATTTTAATGTTTGAAAAGTATTACACTGTTTAAACCACAGATGCTTAAATTGTTGAATCTTTGGCACTATTAACTGAATGGAAACTGGTTACATCTGCCGTGCTTTGTAACATCAGCAGTATTTTAGACATCTGTGTTTGTACGCAGGGCTCATTGATGGATTTTCTGAAAGCTAATGTTGTGTCATGGAGTGAGCTGTGTCTGATAGCGCAGACATTTATGCGCGGGTTAGCTTATTTACACGAGGATATCTCCAAACTAAAGGACAGACACAAACCTGCCATTGCACACAGGTACTGTTGAAGAGAGCTTTCTGAAATATACTTCAGTGGTTCTGTCATCTAGCTGTCCTCTTATTGGTTGATACATGGCTCAGGGTACTGATTGGCTGCTCATCTGCTTCATCATCTACATAATCTTCTCTCTCTCTCTCTCTCTCCCTCACTCCCATCACCCCTCCCCCCCAGGGATATCAAAAGTAAGAATGTGCTGTTAAAGAGTGATTTAACCGCCTGTATCGCTGACTTTGGCCTGGCATTAAAATTTGAAGCAGGAAAGTCCACAGGTGACACTCACGGACAGGTGAGAGAGTCACTCAAAATCCCTTCGTGAGGTGGGACACATTAGCTGCTGGTTCATGAGAATATTGGTGATCATTTGTAGACACAGAGTGTTGTGTTGGTTTGTGGGGTAGGTGGGGACGCGGCGGTACATGGCGCCGGAGGTTTTAGAAGGAGCAATCAGTTTTCAGCGTGATGCGTTTCTAAGGATCGACATGTACGCAGCTGGTCTGGTGCTGTGGGAACTGGCCACTCGCTGCACAGCGGCTGACGGTACCAAACACTCATCACACCATCTGTCTCTGCTGTTATCATGTGTGTGTTTGTGAGATGTGTGTGTTTGTCTCTCAGGTCCAGTGGATGAGTTCTCGCTGCCGTTTGAAGAGGAGGCTGGAGTTCATCCATCTCTGGAGGACATGCAGGATGTTGTTGTGCACAAGAAACTGCGGCCAATATTCAGAGAACACTGGCTGAAACATACGGTACCACACACACACACACGCACGCACACGCACACACGCACATCATTATGAGGACATTATGACCACAGGTCATAAATCATTTTTATATTGGGCTAATTATATTTTCTGTCCTCTAACCCTGAACATAACTTCACAAAGAGCTTTCTGCATTTTTGTTTTTAATAAAAATATGTTCACTGTGTTTATTTAGCTGTTATAATTTTAGAAACAGCTGGAGTGTCTTCATAATACAGACATAGCAAACAAAAGCCTGTACACTCTGTATTATGAGGACACAAGGAAAACTTGTGCAGAGGTGGAAGGATTTTCAGTTTACATGCAGGCTTATTAAAAAATGACTCTGGTATTACAGTTTAAATGAAAAGTAGTTTAAGAGTTTAAATTAAAGTAATCTGATGTCTTAACATGCATCACTGCCAGAACTCTTCTGATAGTGATTCTTGTTGATTTCACATACAGCATACATAATTAAATTACATAATTCATGTTAAAAATTAAATTCATGTTAAAATTTTACCTAATTTGTTATACTGCATGCATGTGTGTATAGGGTCTGGCTCTGCTCTGTGAGACTATAGAAGAGTGTTGGGATAACGAGGCGGAGGCGCGTCTGTCTGCCGGGTGCGTGGAGGAGCGCATCATCTCAATGCACCGCAACACCAACCTCATCGCCCCTGACAACATCCTCTCTGTTGTCACCATGGTCACCAACATGGACTTCCCCCCAAAAGAGTCCAGCCTATGATGCTGCACTCTCTCAGGCAATAACAACCAGCGAGTGACTCAAACACCCACACTCATGCACAGAGGAACTTAAGACCTCAGGAGACGCCCAAGAAGATGAAACACATTTTGCACCCAAACCTTTTCCTGACTGAAGTAAGACTTCTGTTTTATAAGAACAGCGGATGTGATTTTAGTATAAAAAATGGCAAAACTTTTCTGGATTGTGTTTGTTGTTTGTTTTCTGAAAATCATTCAGTCATGCCAATACGAGACACTTCTGAATGTTGAGATGAGAAACACACATGGATTTCTGAGGAATTATGCTGAAATAACCAGAAACCTCCTTAAACAGGTATATACCTCATGATTGTGCTTTTTCAGCCCCAGACAGCTTCTACAGAATGCAAGAGAAGTAGCTTTTACAGTACAAGAACATGCCTGTAATACACTACTCACCCCTCATCTGCTTCATCTCCTGGACTCCGTTACTTCTGTCTCTCTCCTGCTCTTTGAGAAGTCATGACATTTTCCTTCAGCTTTGAAGATACCTTTCATTGTGTTATGAAATAAACCTGTAACGCACCATACATGACAGGCCATAAAGTAGTGATCGCCCAAGAATTGCCCGCTTGATTTTTCTGTTTACAGCATGACTACAAAAGGTCCAGCATGTGGGTGCAGAAGATGGTGGAGCGCTTTTGTCGTTTTTACAGCAGTTTTAAATGTAAACTTGTCATCCACAGGAAGAAAACAACTCCACAAGCAACCTGCAGTTTTTTGTTTTGAACAAAAAATGCAAGAGAAAGGCAAGCATTTTGGATTGCAGCTTTAACATTGTAAGTGAACATCAAAATAAAGTGACATCTTCAAACGTTACACAATCACATCTTGCAGGGCTGTGATATTCATCACATTCTCCTGTCAATTATAAAGCAGTATGCAGGGGCGCAGAATTATGCAACAGTTGTGACTGTAGCACATGGAGTCTGAACTGAGGCGGTTTCATTCATAATGTGATTCTTATTACTGTGGAAAAAAACCAGTTTCTCCCCCCAGAACACTACCAGACAAACCAACTTTCAGTGGAAAAATACTTTTAAAAAAGACATTTTAGCTCAGTACCCAATTTCATCGACAACACACATGCAGGATATAAGTAATGTAAATATGACTGTTGATTTTCAATTAATAGACTAGCATGATGTTGTGCTGCACTTTTTGGTGTCACTAATCAACAGCGGTTGTTTATAAAAAACTATTTCATAAGCATGTGCTGTTATGTATTTTGTAAACCTTAATTCTATTATTGTGTACAGGCCCAAAACGTTTGCTGGCTAATCCTGTTTAAAATGATTTTTCTTTAAAAGTCAGATATTATTAGACCAAAGCTGACCTGAGATCAGTTAATATAGTACAGTACAGAGGGCTGTATAAACATTAAAAGTTGCATGTATTTATCTACACATACCAACAGACAGACAACTCACAACCAGACACACATTTCTGGTTCCCTGATTTCAAACTAATGACTCTGTGCATTTTAAAAGGGGATAATCATATAAAAATAATAAAATGCAAAATCATTCATTGAAACATTATATTCACTTTTTATTGCAAAGAACTACATGCTTGTAGAAAGTATTCAAAGGATAATGAACTGTAAAATCAGACAGAAATTAGGCGAAGGCAGACAGAGCCCACTGTTTGACGTCTGTGGGGCACTGTGGGTATTTCTGCAGCGCCTCCATCAGCTGCCCATGTTCCAGCATCAACCTCATCAGCTGATACTCGCGCTGTACTTTACATGCGGCAGAGTCGACGGGACGCACCAGCTCCAGCTGAAGCAGGTGTTCGAACGCCTACACACGCACACACACGACAGATGTCTTTAGAAAAATGACATCTCACCTTTAAACAGTTGAAAACAGAGACTTTTTCATTAAGAAACTACTGTAAGTGTGTGTGTGTGTGTACAATCGGTTTTTAACAGGGCACATGACTGTCTTTAAAGCAAAAGCAGTTTGTACTGCTGGGACTAGAACACCAGAGAGACGTTTATCTGTGTGTCCATTAAATGACTTCAGACTAACCTTCATTACAACCGGCTTCTCAAACTTGTGAATGGAGTGAGATTTCCTCTGAATGAACTTGGTAAACTCTGAGAGAGAATTACAACTGTAAGCACCATTAGTTAATCACACATAGATTACAAACACATTCTGCACTGAGTATATGCCAATTAACTAGTAATCATGAAAACAATGAATTTCTATGATCTTTCTAGTCATTTAATGATAACATCTTTTAAGCAGTCACTGCTTCTTTCAAAAGGTCGCACTCAAACGATTATTCACTGGTATTAACTGAAGATTATCTAATAAAATAATTTCTGAGCACAGCATAACCAGACAGAAATTCAGAGGAGGTTCCCATGGCTTTTAGGATTGTATGAAGCTCCTGGACTTTTTAAAATGTCCTGATATTTGATCATGGCTGTGTACCATTATGAACCATCTGGAAATTGAAGGGTTCTCCATCATACGTGTCATTGAGATGTTTCATGGCGATGATCAGACACAGTTCCAGCACAGATAGACCTGGTGAAATGTACAGAGATCTTTAGTGTTTGTGTGAGTGTGTGTGTGCTTGTGTAAGATTCACTCTCACCGTGAAGGATGTTTGCTTTACAGTCAGAGGAGATCAATCGACTGGCCTCCAAGAGATCAGACTCACAAAGTGTCGAGTGAGACGCAGACACACGACTGACAGCCAGAAACTGCAACAAACACAATTACACACATAAACACAGTCTCATGAACACAACATGATCTCACACAGACACATGAGGAGATTCACCTGCAGCATGCGCAGAGATCTAAAGTCTTTACTGGAGTTGAAGTGTCTTCGTAAAATCTCCTCCACACTCTTATCTGCACATAATTTCTAAAGAGCGAGAGAAGCTGTGTCAGATGAACAATCAATCTGCACAATGAATTCATTAATCTGGATGCTTTTGGATTATTAGTAACAGTCAATATTCTTGTCTGTTCAGATGATTAACAGATTAAAATGCTTGCTTTGTGTCACTTCAAACATCCATTAAAAACTCGGAGAATGCCTGAATGGACATTTTATGTTCATGTGTTTGTACCGTTACACTGTGGTTCCACTCGTCCGAGAATCTGTTATCAGGGAAATCCTGTGGTAAACTGAGCTGAGAGCGACACACATCCACATACTGACAGAAGGTGAGCGAGTTCAGCACATGAATCTGTCTGTGAGAGAATCGAGACTTGACCCGCTTCTCCAGCAGCTCCAGCACATCCTGAATGACACACAAACACACACATACACCATCTTTATACTTTACACAATTTATACTCTTGTACAGCATAATGTATAACAAACGCTCTTTTGACATTATATGAATGTGCACATTATTTGAAGGAGAGCATTGTGTAATATGAACTGTGATTAATGAGGAAAGTGTGTAGGAACTGTGATTACCCTACACACTGCTCTCTCCCACCTGGAAAAAGAGAACACCTATGTGAGAATGCTGTTCGTGGACTACAACTCAGCATTCAACACCATAGTGCCCTTAAAGCTTGATACGAAACTACGGGCTCTGGGTCTGAACAGCTCCCTGTGCAGCTGGATCCTGTACTTCCTATCAGGCAGGCGTCAGGTGGTGAGGATGGGCAATAACATCTCCCTGCTGATCCTCAACACTGGAGCCCCTCAGGGCCTCCTGTACTCCCTATACACCCACGACTGTGTGGCCACACACAACTCTAATGTCACTGTAAAATTTGCTGATGACACAATGGTGGTAGGCCTGATCACCGACAACGACGAGACGGCCTACAGAGAAGAGGTGCACGCTCTGACACACTGGTGTCAGGAGAACCACCTCTCACTCAACATCGACAAAACCAAAAAGATTGATGTGGACTTCAGGAAACAGGAAAGAGAACTCACCCCCATCACCATCATTGGGTCACCACTGGAGCGGGTCAACAACTTCAAGTTCCTCGGTGTTCATATCACTGAGGACCTCACATGGTCCGCTCACACAGATGCAGTGGTGAAGGCTCACCAGCGCCTCTTCTACCCCAGGCGTCTGAGGAAGTTCTGTAAGAACCGCAACATCCTCAGATCATTCTACACCTGCACTGTGGAGAGCATTCTGTCTGGCTGCATCACAGCCTGGTACAGGAACACCACCGCCCTTAACCGCAAACCCCTGCAGAGGGTGATGCAAACTGCCAGCTACATCACAGGAGGTGAGCTTCCCTCCCTCCCGCTCACTTACAACAGGCGGTGTCTGAGAAAGGCACGGGGGATCATCAGTGACTCTAGCCACCCAAGTCACAGTCTGCTCCCCTACTGCCCTAAGGCAGACGGTACCGCTGCATCCGGACACGCACAAGCTGACTACAGGACCGCTTCTTTCCTCAAGCTGTCCGATTACTCAATGTGAACTGACATAATCTCAACCCACCCACCCTTCTCCTTACACTGCACTTTAACTACCTCACACATCACATAACAAGGTTTTATTACAAGTTTCTGTTCACTTAGTCTTGTATGTGTGTGTGTGTATATACACATATGTAAACGCACATAGTGTGTGTACAAATGTAAATTGTTACATATGTATATTGTACATATTAAGCACACTACAACATGCCCATATGCATATATTGTAAATTTGTAATTTTCTATACAATTATGTATATTCTATTTTGACACTGTATATACTACATACTGTTATATGTATTTTTTTGTACCGTTACATGTCTGTTTTTTTCTTTTTTACATACTGTTTTGCACTGTGTGGAGCTGCACTCAAGATTTTCACTCGCCTCTACACGTGTTGAGGTGATGTGACAATAAATTTGATTTGAATGATTGACAGACTGTGCCAGATGATTGCTGAGAGCAGACGCACCAGTCTGCAGGTGAGTCCCACTACAGCCACGGGTGTCTGCGCAGACTGTGACACATCCAGCAGATTATAGAGCAGCGTCTGGTTCTTATGATGAGCAAACAGATCAAACTCATCCAGAAGGAAGAGCACAGGACGACTGCGGCTCTTATCACCTGACAGAACATAAGACGACATGGAGAACATCATCTTCTGCACATACACACAGACTAAACACACCAAGGCTGGCGATCACCACTCACCTCTCTTCAGAGCTTCCAGAAGAAACGCCAGATTCTCTGCAAAGCTGCCCTGAAACATAAGACCATTCAGAGGAAACACAAGACCATTCAGAGGAAACACCAGATCACAGCTGAACACCAGCTGTAAATGACCTCAGATACTCACAAACACTTTATCTCCCACAGCGTTCTCTAGATGAAGCTGTCGAGTGATTTCCTTTAGAGCGATTTTATCATCTGTCTGCAGAAGACCTGCACTCACCAAACCAAACTGTTACTGTGAGCAGAGGTCACTACGTACCAAAATCAAAAGAAATCTTTTGTATATGAAGATATCTGTGATATACCGTTCAGCTCCACCAGAAGAACGTTCTTCTGCACCTCCTGCAGATCCATGAGCTCCCTTAATACACAACCCAGGAGCTACACACACACACACACACACACGCATTAGGTTTCTATGCTTTGTGGGAACTTTCCATAGACATAACTTTTATACTGTGGAAACTGAATATTCTTATCCCTCACTCTACCCCTAAATCCAACCCTCACCAAAACCTTTTTACATTTTTAATCATTTAGTATGTTTAATAATCAATTATTGACTGGTCCCCACGATGTAGGACTGTGTGACTTTGACCACAATGGTAGAAAAACAAGAACACAGAAACACAAATAAACACACATTTAGGTCAAACAACTGGAAACAAAAGAATCTGCAAGTACACATAATGATCAAGTACTGATTTATCAACAACACTTAACCAGAATATCTGACAGTGAAGAGTATTAAAACACAAGAAGCTAGTTAAACAACTTCAGACATCCAGCAATACCCAGTTAAATGGTTTTTGAGTTAAACAGTAATATTACTGCAGGAAATGCCCTGTCAGCAATTACATGATATAACCACAGACAGATGGATGGACAGACAGCATGAGGGAGGGACATAAATCTCTCATAAAAGATCTTTCATACCATAGTTTTACCAGCTCCACGTGGCCCAATGATGAGGACAGAGTTACTTTCTCCATGAACAGCTGTACGCTTCAACAGCTCCAGCAAGTGCCTAAATAAGATCAAATAAGATCTTGATTGTCACTGTACACAAACTATGAAATTCTGTAACATCCACATGCCTTCAAAATGACAATACACAAATGCCCATGTAGAAACCTATACAGAAGTCTGTACACTAGAGGCTACATTACTACACAATACAATATACAGCATACACAATATGCTATACAAGTCAATACAATACAGTGAGCACACACACACACAAACTATATGTGGTTTACAAGGACTCACAACAGAAGTAATGATTTTTAAACTGAGCTAACACACCCACACGCACACCCACCACGCGCACACCCACCACGCCCACCACCCGCACGCCCACCACCCGCACGCCCACCACCCGCACGCCCACCACCCGCACGCCCACCCCACGCACGCCCACCCCACGCACGCCCACCCCCACCCACCCACCCACACACCCACCACGCCCACCCACCCACACACCCACCACACGCAAACAAAAAAAACAACAAACATACAATTTACTCAAGGCATTTAGCAAAAATCAACAGAACATAGCATTTCTTTATAAACCCACACATTTTCAAAATCCTCAATATTTTTCATGTTCTTATAAAATAAAAAATCAAAGAGAATTCTCGTTTTTATTAAACTCAAAAAAACACGTATTATGTCCCGACCAACTTTACCTTCTATTCTTTCCTTTCTTGTCAGATAAATAGCCAATTTTGCCTTTCCAATAACAAAATTTATAAGTTGTCCTTTCTTTCTCTTTCTTCTACCAATCTTGAAACCAAAAATAAAGCCAACCTTAGAAAATACAACCTTAAAATCTACAAACATGAAATTAAGAGTCAAAAAAAAAACTTTTAAGCCTGTCACAATGTACAAAACAGTGAAATATAGTTTCCCTCTGATCACAAAAAGGACATTTACTACCAACAGACGAGTTAATTACACTAACAAAAGCATTTACAGCGACAATACCGTGCAGTATCCTCCACTGCAAATCCCCATTTGCTTTGGTCAATGGTGGCTTGTACAAACTTCTCCAAACAGGTTTACAATCATTCTCAACCCCAAAATGAGCAGCCCATGGCGTTTCTGTCCGCCCTTTCAGTTTTTCCTTATTTAACACTTTAACACATAGTTCGTATAACCTTTTTCCATTAACAGAACAAAAATCCAGACCCTCTATCGATTTAGAAGTAAAAAAATGAGAAAAATCCTCCTTTGTGAACAAAGGTAAAATATCCATATTTGGAAAAGTCTCACTCTCTTCAGTTGCAAGATGTCTATTTTCAAAAGTCCTGATTAAGACACTTTCTTCATCATTCACGATTTCTTTTATCTTGTCCAAAAAGAGATTGACGATCCTCTGTGATTTGAGCCCCAAGCAATTTGCAACAGCATCCACCCTTTCAAAGCCATTTCCAGCAACTCCCAATAGTTGTCCTAGGGTGATCAGCTTTGCTGCTATTAGGATTTTAGCCATTCCAGACATTATCTGTCCAGTAACATCCAGTCTTGCACCCTTGACTAAAGGTTCTTCCAGCAACCAATAAAGAGATGGCTTAGACACAGTTCTTACAGTTCTTACTAGTGACCATTCCTTAAAAACACTACGATAATATAAAGGAAGACTTTTTAGGTCTCCAACTTCACATTTAGCCCAGAAAAGCGTTCTGTGCAATCCCAAACCTCCTGCTTTTTCCAAAATAAGATTACTACCTGCTGTCCATACATTCCTTTGACCATACTTAAACTTCTGAATAAATTTTAAGCTGAAAGCTGCTTTGCGGCTTTCTAAATGTATGAGACCTTGTCCACCCTCATCCCTTGTTAAAAACAACACACATTGTGGTACCCAGTGCAACTTATTCCAAAAGAAGTCAACAATTAAAGCCTGAACTCTTGATAAAAGACCCGGTGGTGGCTCAAGTACTGCCAGACGATGCCATAGCGTTGCCACTACCAAACTGTTAATAATTAAAATGCGTCCCCTATATGACATTCGTATCAATAGCCACTTCCATTTTTTTAGTTTTGCTTCAACCATCTCTATAATCCCATCCCAATTTTTCATAACAAAACGCTCATTTCCCAAAAAAAACCCCAAATATTTAACACCTTCGGTAGCCCATGACAATCCGCCTGGCAAATTTGGTTTCCCTAGAGGCCACTTACCTACTTCCAATGCGGCACACTTAGACCAGTTAACTTTGGCTGAAGACACTTTACCATAAGTTTCAACTGTCTCTTTGACATTTTCCAAATCAGTATTTCCTTTTATCACTATCATAACATCATCTGCATAGGCAGATAAACGGAACTTCTGTTCTCCAGATAATGACACACCTTCTAAAATTCCTCTTAATTTACATAAAAAGGGTTCAATTGCTATTGAATACAACATTCCTGACATTGAACAGCCTTGCCTTATACCCCTTCTAACTTTAAAAGGGGCACTTAAGCCACCATTGACCTTCACTACACTTTCAATGTCACCATACAATATTTTAACCATTTTAATAAAATTGAGGAAATCCAAAGCTCTCCAAAACACTCCATAAAAACTTATCCTCAATACGGTCAAAGGCCTTTTCCTGATCTAAGGAAATCAGCCCAAAATTTTGACCAGTAATTTTGGCTATATCAAAAATGTCTCTAATTAAACCAATATTATCAAAAATGGATCTGCCCGGTACACAGTAAGACTGATCCGCATGTATAATTTGCTCCATCACTTCTCTCAATCTGTTAGCCAAAGCTTTCGACAGAATCTTAACATCCACGCAAAGCAAGGAAACAGGCCTCCAGTTTTTGATTTCTTTCAAATCCCCTTTCTTGGGTAAAAGGGTCAATACTGCCCTCCTGCAGCTCAAAGGCAGTTGTCCTCTGGCAATGCTATCGCAAAAAACTTCCAACAAGTCATTGCCTAACAAGTCCCAGAAAGCCTTATAGAAATCAACAGTTAGACCATCTAACCCTGGAGCCCGACCATTCTCCATGCTCATTAATGCTGCACGTAATTCTCCCAGAGTTAGTTGGCTTACCAACATTTCTGTTGCCTCCTCCTGCACTTGGGGTAGGCCTCTGAGATAGTCTTGCAAAAGTTCATAGTCTTCTGCATATTCACATTTAAACAAACCTTTATAAAACTCAGCAGCCCTCTTGCGCACATCAGCAGTTTCAGTGAGCTCCAGCCCATTAGCTGCCCTAAGACAATGTATAATTTTACATTGACCATTTTTCTTCTCCAAGCTGAAAAAAAACTTTGATGGAGTATCAATTTCAGAAAAATTCCGAAACCGAGATCTGATCAATGCCCCATGTGCTTTACAACCTAGCAGATCCCTTAATTCTGCATTCTTTCCGATGAGAGAGTTCACTTGATTTCCTGTCAAATCACCCAAATTCTGAAGCTCTACAATATCACTTTCCAGAACTCTCATTTTCTCTACCATATTCTTGGTGACATTGAAATTGTAATGCACACAAAGTTGTTGTATTTGCTTCTTCCCCAAATCCCACCATTGTTGAATACTTGAAAACATTGTCTTTTTAACTCTCCATTCTTTCCAAAAAAATTCACAACATTCTTTGAAATGCAAATCTTGTAACAAAGCATTATTGAAACTCCAATAAGCACTCTTAACTTTCAAAAAACGTATAAAAACTTTAGCTACCACCATAGAATGGTCAGAAAAACACACAGGATTAATACAGCAATTTTTTACAGCTTGCACTTGATGTTTAAAACAATACAAATGATCCAGCCTTGCCATTGAAAATCCACTTTCCCTTATTTGTGACCATGTGTATTGCCTAGTATTTTTATTCAAGTTTCTCCACACATCGACTAAATCATTGGTTTGAATCAAGCGAATCAGGGACAACCTAGAGGCTATATGTGGCTCTAAATGGTTTCCATCAGTATCGTTTGTAGTACAATTAAAATCCCCTGCAACCAAGAGAAAATGTTCAGAATCACAGGCTTGTATAGTATTTACCAGTGTTTCTAAGAACAACAATCTCTCAGTTGCCATAACTGGAGCATACACATTTATTAAAACCAAAGTAACAACATCAAATTTTGCAATAATCTTTAAAAGTCTTCCTTTCACTATTTCCTCCACCTCGTAAGAGATTGGTAAAAAACTCTTAGCAAAGAAGACTCCTACACCAGCACTAGTACTATCTTTATGACTTAAGATAGCCAAACCCTCCCATTCTCTTTTCCAGTCCACTTCATTTAAAACATTACTATGAGTTTCTTGAGCAAAAATAATATCTAAACATTTAAATTTCAATAGCTGGAAAAATTTACTTCTTTTTCTAATATCCCTTGCTCCATTCAGATTTAAGGTTGCAAATTTCAAATCCATTACAAAAAGAATAAGTAGAAAAACAATCATAGCTTTTCACAAAAAGAAAAAAACAAAAAACAAACAAAAAAAACAACTTAAACTTTTAAACCATTTGGAAATGTATTTACATTTGTTCTGCACGTAACCTTTGTACAATCTTTTTTAATCTATGAAAATCTTGATTGATAACCCTCCATCCCCTCTTTCCCTCATTAACACACGTGCTGATTCAATAAAAAGTTTACGGTCTGGAAAAAAATCATCCACAACCACATTCCGTTTCCCTTTTGTAACGCTCAAAAAATGCTGAACTTTTTCAAGACTGTACCCAGCAGCCTCCTGACCCTCAATCAGAGGCTCTGCAGTAACTGCTGATTCTCTCACTAAAACTGGCCATAGAAGAAGCATCAGTGGAGTCATCAGAGGTTTCCTCTTCAGTACTATAATCATCTCCATCCTTTACTGATTCTTGACTACTCATCAGTTGCTTTTTTAAGCTTGACCCTCCTCCCCTCTGTTTTAATTTTCTTTTCACTTTAGGAATTTTAAACACTGAATCTTCATCTTCCATCATTACATTGTCCTCATCTACCGTAGCATCTAATACTTCTTTCAACATTTCCCCATCTAGTACCTTTGCATCAATACTCATCCCAGTAAACTTGGTGCTTTTCTCCTTTTCACCACACTTTTGTGCACTTACAGTTGGCTCATCTTCATTTAAGACCTGTGCACTATTCTGATCATTTGTCTCATTTTGAGTAACTTTATTTTGCTCAGGACAGAAGCGAACTTGATGCCCTGTCTCTCCACATCTAAAGCACTTCATCGTCTCAGTTGTTGCAAAAATCACATAATCAAACCCCTCTACTTTAAACTTCAGTGCTAGGTTTAATTCCTCTACATCGCCCTTTAAGATCATGAAGAGCTGTCTGCGAAACGACACGACATGTTTGAGGAGCGGAGATCTGCAGCCCAGCGGGATCTTTTTGATCGCCGACACGATCTGTCCGTGTCTGGATAACTCGCGCTCGATCACTTCATCGCTGATGAACGGGGGGACATTTGAGATCACCACCTTTTTGGCCGGATTAACAAGCGGAAAGACTCCAATATATTCATCTTTTATCACAACTCTTTGTTCAACAACTTTATTCACTTTATCAATGGACTCCAGGAAAAGCACAATCGCACTATTCATTCTCGATGCTGACTTAATAGAACCGTGACCCACAACCTCCCCGACGGCGAGGCTGCACTCCTCCACAGAGCAGTCCACCGAGACCGGCACCTTAATGCCGTGCCGGCGGGTCAGCTGCTCAAACGCCATCACTTCACAACCGAGCAGCAGAACCGCAACAGCGGCCAGACAAAATGACTTTAACCACCTACAACCAGCGCTCTACAGTCACTAACCCAATCTATAATAACACAAGAGAGAAGAAGAGAGAGAGAGAGAGAGCAAACACTCACCACACACTCCCAAACACACTCCACTCGCTCCAACACTCGCGCATGCGCACAGAGAGAGAGAGAGAGAGAGAGAGAGAGAGAGAGAGAGAGACAGAGAGAGAGAGAGAAAGACAGAGAGAGAGAGACAGAGAGAGAGAGAGAGACAGAGAGAGAGAGAGAAAGACAAAGAGAGACAGAGAGAGAGAGAGAGAGAGAGAGAGAGAGAGAGAGAGAGAGAGAGAGAGAGAGAGAGAAAGACAGAGAGAGAGAGACAGAGAGAGAGAGAGAGGGAGAGAGAGAGAGAATGAGACAGAGAGAGAGACACAGAGACACAGAGACAGAGAGACAGAGAGAGAGAGACACAGAGACAGAGAGAGAGAGAGAGAGACACAGAGACAGAGAGAGAGAGAGAGAGAGAGAGAGAGAGAGACAGAGACAGAGAGAGAGAGAGACACAGAGACAGAGAGAGAGAGAGACACAGAGACAGAGAGAGAGAGACACACACAGAGACAGAGAGAGAGAGAGAGAGAGAGAGACACAGAGACACAGAGACAGAGAGAGAGAGAGAGACAACACAGAACAGAGACAGAGAGAGACACAGAGAGAGAGAGACACAGAGAGAGAGAGAGAGAGAGAGAGAGACACAGACACAGAGAGAGAGAGACACAGACAGAGAGACACAGACACAGAGAGAGAGAGACACAGACAGAGACAGAGAGAGAGAGAGAGAGAGACACACAGAGACAGAGAGAGAAACACAGAGAGAGAGAGAGAGAGAGAGAGACACAGAGAGAGAGAGAGACACAGAGAGAGAGAGAGAGAGACACAGAGAGAGAGAGAGAGAGAGAGAGACACAGAGAGAGAGAGACACAGAGAGAGAGAGACACAGACAGAGACACAGAGAGAGAGAGACAGAGAGAAAGTGTGTGTGTGTTGCTCTACCTGTGCTGTGACTCCAGCCCTTCGGGTCTCTGTGGCAGCTGTTGGTGACACAGACGCTCTCTGAGACATTTTTGAGCCTAAAAGAAAATATCACTCATGAAAGATCAAAATAAACACAAATGAACATCTATATGTGAACATAAGAAACATACACTACCAGTCAAAAGTTTGAAACACTTGACTGAAATCTTACAAATCTTGTAATCTGAAGACATTTGATTAAACGTTAAAAATGTAAAAATAGAATATAATTGTGCCAACATCTTCATTTTAATTTAATTTTTGTTATTAGAAAACTACAATTTAAAAAAGTGTTTTTGAAATAGATGATTTGAACCAAATAATGAAGAAAAAGCAGCCAATAAGAGTGCAGGATAGAGAGATTTTATATATTTAATGTTGAATATGTTATAACAGACCCTATTTCCCCTTATTTTAAAATTTTCTTTAGTCACAACATAATTCCTAAAGTTACATTTGTGTTTGTTCATAGTTTTGATAAGTTTACTATTATTCATAAATAAAAAAAGAACAAAGAAAAAGTGCTTTAAAACTTTTGACTGGTAGTGTGTGTATATATGTGTATGTGTAATACAATCAGAAATGTCTATTATCTAGTGATATTAATGCTTTATGAGCCAGACCAGAGAGACGCAGTGAGCTTCAGTGAGGGCTGCTGATGTACGGCTGCTCATCATCACCTACACGACACAAACACGATGGATAAGAGAGACTCAGTGCAGTGTTAAACGTTGTTAAATCGTGAGACTCGATGAGCCTGCACTACAGCGATATTAATACTGTTAATGCTGCTCCAGCTGAGCTCAACACAAGACTTTAAACAGCAGCATGTACAACATGCATTTACACACACGTATTCTATTATACTATATTCTACTATACTATATTATACTATACTATATTCTACTATACTATATTATACTATACTATATTATACTATACTATACTATATTATACTATATTATATATATTATATTATAAAGAGACTCACACACACGAGCTCACCGCGGATCTCTGCTCGAGTACTTCCGCTCCTGCGCACTTCCCGCGGGCAGCACGTGCTCTGATCCGCGTCCAAGAGCGCCTCACATCGACAAATACACGAAAAAGAGTTAAAGAGTGTGAAAACCTTAAAAAACATTACAAAAACATTACAAAACATTACAAAAACATTAAAAAACATTACAAACCATTAAAAAAACATTACAAAACCATTAAAAAAAACATTACAAAACATTAAAAAACATTACAAACCATTAAAAAACATTACAAAAACATTAAAAAACAATACAAAACATTACAAAACATTACAAAAACATTACAAAACATTACAAAACAATACAAAACAATACAAAACCATTACAAAATAATTACAAAACATTACAAAAACATTACAAAACAATACAAAAACAATACAAAACATTACAAACCAATACAAAACATTACAAAAACATTACAAAACGTTAAAAAAACATTACAAAAACATTACAAAACATTACAAACCAATACAAAACATTAAAAAACATTACAAACCAATACAAAACATTACAAACCAATACAAAACATTACAAAACAATTACAAACCAATACAAAACATTACAAAACAATTACAAACCAATACAAAACATTACAAAACAATTACAAAAAACATTACAAAAACAATACAAAACATTACAAAACATTACAAAAACATTACAAAACAATACAAAACATTACAAAAACATTACAAAACAATACAAAACCAATACAAAACCAATACAAAACATTACAAAAACATTACAAAACCAATACAAAACATTACAAAAACATTACAAAACAATACAAAACATTACAAAAACAATACAAAAACAATACAAAAACAATACAAAACATTACATAACATTACAAAACATTACAAAAACATTACAAAACATTACAAAAACATTACAAAACAATACAAAACATTACAAAACATTACATAACATTACAAAACATTACAAACCATTACAAAAACATTACAAAACATTACAAAAACATTACAAAACATTAAAAAAAAACATTACAAAACAATACAAAACATTACAAAACATTACAAAACAATACAAAACATACAGAAATAAAATACAGTATCCACAATACAAACGCACACACGACACAGAGTGAGATCTTATTCAGAAAAGTAGAAATAAAATACAGTACCCACAATACAAACGCACACACGACACAGAGTGAGATCTTATTCAGAAAAGTAGAAATAAAATACAGTATCCACAATACAAACGCACACACGACACAGAGTGAGATCTTATTCAGAAAAGTAGAAATAAAATACAGTATCCACAATACAAACGCAAAGAGTGAGATCTTATTAAAAAGTAGAAATAAAATACAGTACCCACAATACAAACGCACACACGACACAGAGTGAGATCTTATTCAGAAAAGTAGAAATAAAATACAGTATCCACAATACAAACGCACACGACACAGAGTGAGATCTTATTCAGAAAAGTAGAAATAAAATACATACGTACCCACAATACAAACGCACACACGACACAGAGTGAGATCTTATTCAGAAAAGTAGAAATAAAATAAGACCCACAATACAAACGCACACACGACACAGAGTGAGATCTTATTCAGAAAAGTAGAAATAAAATACAGTACCCACAATACAAACGCACACACGACACAGAGTGAGATCTTATTCAGAAAAGTAGAAATAAAATACAGTACCCACAATACAAACGCACACACGACACAGAGTGAGATCTTATTCAGAAAAGTAGAAATAAAATACAGTACCCACAATACAAACGACACACGACACAGAGTGAGATCTTATTCAGAAAAGTAGAAATAAAATACAGTATCCACAATACAAACGCAACACGACACAGAGTGAGATCTTATTCAGAAAAGTAGAAATAAAATACAGTATCCACAATACAAACGCACACACGACACAGAGTGAGATCTTATTCAGAAAAGTAGAAATAAAATACAGTACCCACAATACAAACGCACACACGACACAGAGTGAGATCTTATTCAGAAAAGTAGAAATAAAATACAGTACCCACAATACAAACGCACACGACACAGAGTGAGATCTTATTCAGAAAAGTAGAAATAAAATACAGTACCCACAATACAAACGCACACACGACACAGAGTGAGATCTTATTCAGAAAAGTAGAAATAAAATACAGTACCCACAATACAAACGCACACGACACAGAGTGAGATCTTATTCAGAAAAGTAGAAATAAAATACAGTACCCACAATACAAACGCACACGACACAGAGTGAGATCTTATTCAGAAAAGTAGAAATAAAATACAGTACCCACAATACAAACGCACACACGACACAGAGTGAGATCTTATTCAGAAAAGTAGAAATAAAATACAGTATCCACAATACAAACGCACACACGACACAGAGTGAGATCTTATTCAGAAAAGTAGAAATAAAATACAGTACCCACAATACAAACGCACACACGACACAGAGTGAGATCTTATTCAGAAAAGTAGAAATAAAATACAGTACCCACAATACAAACGCACACACGACACAGAGTGAGATCTTATTCAGAAAAGTAGAAATAAAATACAGTATCCACAATACAAACGCACACACGACACAGAGTGAGATCTTATTCAGAAAAGTAGAAATAAAATACAGTACCACAATACAAACAAAATACAAACGCACACGACACAGAGTGAGATCTTATTCAGAAAAGTAGAAATAAAATACAGTACCCACAATACAAACGCACACGACACAGAGTGAGATCTTATTCAGAAAAGTAGAAATAAAATACAGTACCCACAATACAAACGCACACACGACACAGAGTGAGATCTTATTCAGAAAAGTAGAAATAAAATACAGTATCCACAATACAAACGCACACACGACACAGAGTGAGATCTTATTCAGAAAAGTAGAAATAAAATACAGTACCCACAATACAAACGCACACGACACAGAGTGAGATCTTATTCAGAAAAGTAGAAATAAAATACAGTACCCACAATACAAACGCACACACGACACAGAGTGAGATCTTATTCAGAAAAGTAGAAATAAAATACAGTATCCACAATACAAACGCACACGACACAGAGTGAGATCTTATTCAGAAAAGTAGAAATAAAATACAGTATCCACAATACAAACGCACACACGACACAGAGTGAGATCTTATTCAGAAAAGTAGAAATAAAATACAGTATCCACAATACAAACGCACACGACACAGAGTGAGATCTTATTCAGAAAAGTAGAAATAAAATACAGTACCCACAATACAAACGCACACACGACACAGAGTGAGATCTTATTCAGAAAAGTAGAAATAAAATACAGTATCCACAATACAAACGCACACACGACACAGAGTGAGATCTTATTCAGAAAAGTAGAAATAAAATACAGTATCCACAATACAAACGCACACACGACACAGAGTGAGATCTTATTCAGAAAAGTAGAAATAAAATACAGTATCCACAATACAAACGCACACACGACACAGAGTGAGATCTTATTCAGAAAAGTAGAAATAAAATACAGTATCCACAATACAAACGCACACACGACACAGAGTGAGATCTTATTCAGAAAAGTAGAAATAAAATACAGTACCCACAATACAAACGCACACACGACACAGAGTGAGATCTTATTCAGAAAAGTAGAAATAAAATACAGTATCCACAATACAAACGCACACACGACACAGAGTGAGATCTTATTCAGAAAAGTAGAAATAAAATACAGTATCCACAATAAAGCACACACGACACAGAGTGAGATCTTATTCAGAAAAGTAGAAATAAAATACAGTACCCACAATACAAACGCACACGACACAGAGTGAGATCTTATTCAGAAAAGTAGAAATAAAATACAGTACCCACAATACAAACGCACACACGACACAGAGTGAGATCTTATTCAGAAAAGTAGAAATAAAATACAGTACCCACAATACAAACGCACACACGACACAGAGTGAGATCTTATTCAGAAAAGTAGAAATAAAATACAGTACCCACAATACAAACGCACACGACACAGAGTGAGATCTTATTCAGAAAAGTAGAAATAAAATACAGTACCCACAATACAAACGCACACACGACACAGAGTGAGATCTTATTCAGAAAAGTAGAAATAAAATACAGTACCCACAATACAAACGCACACACAACAGAGTGATCTTATTCAGAAAATAGAAATAAATACATACCCACAATAACAGAGTGAGATCTTATTCAGAAAAGTAGAAATAAAATACAGTACCCACAATACAAACGACACACGACACAGAGTGAGATCTTATTCAGAAAAGTAGAAATAAAATACAGTACCCACAATACAAACGCACACACGACACAGAGTGAGATCTTATTCAGAAAAGTAGAAATAAAATACAGTACCCACAATACAAACGCACACACGACACAGAGTGAGATCTTATTCAGAAAAGTAGAAATAAAATACAGTATCCACAATACAAACGCACACACGACACAGAGTGAGATCTTATTCAGAAAAGTAGAAATAAAATACAGTACCCACAATACAAACGCACACACGACACAGAGTGAGATCTTATTCAGAAAAGTAGAAATAAAATACAGTACCCACAATACAAACACACACGACACAGAGTGAGATCTTATTCAGAAAAGTAGAAATAAAATACAGTACCCACAATACAAACGCACACCACACAGAGTGAGATCTTATTCAGAAAAGTAGAAATAAAATACAGTACCCACAATACAAACGCACACACGACACAGAGTGAGATCTTATTCAGAAAAGTAGAAATAAAATACAGTACCCACAATACAAACGCACACACGACACAGAGTGAGATCTTATTCAGAAAAGTAGAAATAAAATACAGTACCCACAATACAAACGCACACACGACACAGAGTGAGATCTTATTCAGAAAAGTAGAAATAAAATACAGTACCCACAATACAAACGCACACACGACACAGAGTGAGATCTTATTCAGAAAAGTAGAAATAAAATACAGTACCCACAATACAAACGCACACACTGACACAGAGTGAGATCTTATTCAGAAAAGTAGAAATAAAATACAGTACCCACAATACAAACGCACACACGACACAGAGTGAGATCTTATTCAGAAAAGTAGAAATAAAATACAGTACCCACAATACAAACAAACGAGTCACACGACACAGAGTGAGATCTTATTCAGAAAAGTAGAAATAAAATACAGTACCCACAATACAAACGCAACACGACACAGAGTGAGATCTTATTCAGAAAAGTAGAAATAAAATACAGTACCCACAATACAAACGCACACACGACACAGAGTGAGATCTTATTCAGAAAAGTAGAAATAAAATACAGTACCCACAATACCACCACACGACACAGAGTGAGATCTTATTCAGAAAAGTAGAAATAAAATACAGTACCCACAATACAAACGCACACACGACACAGAGTGAGATCTTATTCAGAAAAGTAGAAATAAAATACAGTATCCACAATACAAACGCACACACGACACAGAGTGAGATCTTATTCAGAAAAGTAGAAATAAAATACGTACCACGGAGTATCCACAATAAACACGCACACACGACACAGTAGATTTTTACAAGAGTGAGATCTTATTCAGAAAAGTAGAAATAAAATACAGTATCCACAATACAAACGCACACGACACAGAGTGAGATCTTATTCAGAAAAGTAGAAATAAAATACAGTACCCACAATACAAACGCACACGACACAGAGTGAGATCTTATTCAGAAAAGTAGAAATAAAATACAGTACCCACAATACAAACGCACACACGACACAGAGTGAGATCTTATTCAGAAAAGTAGAAATAAAATACAGTATCCACAATACAAACGCACACACGACACAGAGTGAGATCTTATTCAGAAAAGTAGAAATAAAATACAGTACCCACAATACAAACGCACACACGACACAGAGTGAGATCTTATTCAGAAAAGTAGAAATAAAATACAGTACCCACAATACAAGCACACACGACACAGAGTGAGATCTTATTCAGAAAAGTAGAAATAAAATACAGTACCCACAATACAAACGCACACACGACACAGAGTGAGATCTTATTCAGAAAAGTAGAAATAAAATACAGTACCCACAATACGCACACACGACACAGAGTGAGATCTTATTCAGAAAAGTAGAAATAAAATACAGTACCCACAATACAAACGCACACACGACACAGAGTGAGATCTTATTCAGAAAAGTAGAAATAAAATACAGTACCCACAATACAAACGACACACGACACAGAGTGAGATCTTATTCAGAAAAGTAGAAATAAAATACAGTACCCACAATACAAACGCAACACGACACAGAGTGAGATCTTATTCAGAAAAGTAGAAATAAAATACAGTACCCACAATACAAAGCACACACGACACAGAGTGAGATCTTATTCAGAAAAGTAGAAATAAAATACAGTACCCACAATACAAACGCACACACGACACAGAGTGAGATCTTATTCAGAAAAGTAGAAATAAAATACAGTACCCACAATACAAACGCACACACGACACAGAGTGAGATCTTATTCAGAAAAGTAGAAATAAAATACAGTACCCACAATACAAACGCACACACGACACAGAGTGAGATCTTATTCAGAAAAGTAGAAATAAAATACAGTACCCACAATACAAACGCACACACGACACAGAGTGAGATCTTATTCAGAAAAGTAGAAATAAAATACAGTACCCACAATACAAACGCACACACGACACAGAGTGAGATCTTATTCAGAAAAGTAGAAATAAAATACAGTACCCACAATACAAACGCACACACGACACAGAGTGAGATCTTATTCAGAAAAGTAGAAATAAAATACAGTACCCACAATACAAACGCACACACGACACAGAGTGAGATCTTATTCAGAAAAGTAGAAATAAAATACAGTATCCACAATACAAACGCACACACGACACAGAGTGAGATCTTATTCAGAAAAGTAGAAATAAAATACAGTATCCACAATACAAACGCACACACGACACAGAGTGAGATCTTATTCAGAAAAGTAGAAATAAAATACAGTATCCACAATACAAACGCACACGACACAGAGTGAGATCTTATTCAGAAAAGTAGAAATAAAATACAGTACCCACAATACAAACGCACACACGACACAGAGTGAGATCTTATTCAGAAAAGTAGAAATAAAATACAGTACCCACAATACAAACGCACACACGACACAGAGTGAGATCTTATTCAGAAAAGTAGAAATAAAATACAGTACCCACAATACAAACGCACACACGACACAGAGTGAGATCTTATTCAGAAAAGTAGAAATAAAATACAGTACCCACAATACAAACGCACACACGACACAGAGTGAGATCTTATTCAGAAAAGTAGAAATAAAATACAGTACCCACAATACAAACGCACACACGACACAGAGTGAGATCTTATTCAGAAAAGTAGAAATAAAATACAGTACCCACAATACAAACGCACACACGACACAGAGTGAGATCTTATTCAGAAAAGTAGAAATAAAATACAGTACCCACAATACAAACGCACACACGACACAGAGTGAGATCTTATTCAGAAAAGTAGAAATAAAATACAGTACCCACAATACAAACGCACACACGACACAAGAGTGAGATCTTATTCAGAAAAGTAGAAATAAAATACAGTACCCACAATACAAACGCACACGACACAGAGTGAGATCTTATTCAGAAAAGTAGAAATAAAATACAGTATCCACAATACAAACGCACACGACACAGAGTGAGATCTTATTCAGAAAAGTAGAAATAAAATACAGTACCCACAATACAAACGCACACACGACACAGAGTGAGATCTTATTCAGAAAAGTAGAAATAAAATACAGTACCCACAATACAAACAGCCGCACACACGACACAGAGTGAGATCTTATTCAGAAAAGTAGAAATAAAATACAGTACCCACAATACAAACGACACACGACACAGAGTGAGATCTTATTCAGAAAAGTAGAAATAAAATACAGTACCCACAATACAAACGCACACATAAAATACAGTACCCACAATACAAACGCACGACACAGAGTGAGATCTTATTCAGAAAAGTAGAAATAAAATACAGTACCACAACAAACGCACCCACCCCCAGAGATCTTATTCAGAAAAGTAGAAATAAAATACAGTACCCACAATACAAACGCACACACGACACAGAGTGAGATCTTATTCAGAAAAGTAGAAATAAAATACAGTATCCACAATACAAACGCACACGACACAGAGTGAGATCTTATTCAGAAAAGTAGAAATAAAATACAGTATCCACAATACAAACGCACACACGACACAGAGTGAGATCTTATTCAGAAAAGTAGAAATAAAATACAGTACCCACAATACAAACGCACACACGACACAGAGTGAGATCTTATTCAGAAAAGTAGAAATAAAATACAGTACCCACAATACAAACGCACACGACACAGAGTGAGATCTTATTCAGAAAAGTAGAAATAAAATACAGTACCCACAATACAAACGCACACACGACACAGAATATGAAATACAGCATATACACACTATACACAAAGTAATACAGGGCATGCACATACTAGCAGATGTGTGTGTTTGTATAGTGTGTAATGCAGGAGTATTCAGTTCAAAGAGATCCAACCTCTGTTTCCCAGGAGAGGTCTGGATGACTTTATAAAATAATATTTCTTCGGGCTGAGCCCTCTTGGATATAAATGTTAACTAATGGGACAGTATGCTTTATCAGGCTATTGTTATTGTTACATTCAGATGGCTTTGTAAGTAATAAGCGACACATTACGGGGACTTTAAACATTTAATCAGTATGTGTGTTCCCTGGGAGTTGAACTGTCTTTGCACTACACTGTAAAAAAAAACTTTGCTGCCTTAAATTTGTAAGATTTGTAAGATTGGCAGCAGTTTTTTTTTACAGTGTGGAGACAACCAGGGTAAAGCTACAGGTCACTGAAAAACTACAGCCTGTATCAGGCATGCAGCAAAGACACAACCGATGAATTATTAAAGCTGCAGTCCATCTACCACCATCTCTGTGTGATTTGACACTTGCTCAGTATTTGATTTTTGCTTATTTTAACAAAAACTATTTTGGATTGCAGCTTTAAGTTTTAAAACTAGTATAGTATTTCATGTTTTCACTGGTGTATTGATGAATTCTTCTATACTTCCATGTATGTTACTAGCTTCAATCTCGTTTACTTACAAGCTATAATACAAAACGTTTATATTACAGAAGATTCACATTATGTGACCTGAAACAATTCTGTGTAAAGTTATGAGCAAAAACGTTCAAAAGCTTAGAAACCCTTCATTCTTTATTATTTTTTATTTTTAACACAAATGTATCTTTTGGAATTATGAAAATTCTAATAAATTAAATGAATTAAATATGTTATATTGTAGCATCTTCCACAGAACCAACATTTGCCTAGAATTTCCAAAGATGTCTTTTTGTCATAATATTATCCTTGAGCCATCACCATGAGATGCCTTTTAAACTGAGTTCTCATCTGTTCTAGGCTCTGATTGGCTTTAAATAAAATTATAATCTAATGACTGAAATATGTTGGCACAATTTTTGTCAATAAAAATTTAACAATACATATAAAATAATAACATTTAATGGCTTTAGTTTTAAAGCTTTTTAAGATCATGAGAAACATTTCAAGTGTGTCTAAGTTTTAAACAGTACTGAACATGCTTATGACAAATCTGCAGAAGAGAATCCCAACCACACATTCTTCTGCTGTAATGTTTGATGCACTGTTGATGAACCTGAAAATTAAAGTAAATAGTCCTTTTGTATTTTTATGCACTCACTCACTATTTGTGGGTTTATGGAGCATTTTGAGGCAACACAAAGTCAAGGAAAGCTGCTAGAATGACCCCAAAGACAACCAGCTGCAATCCATCCGAATATAGCAGTTTGTGCTAAATTAATGACCTCTTTTAATATATACGACACTATTAAGATCAGCATGATATAAAATAGCAAATACTTCCACCATTCCACAGCTGAACTCCTTCCATCTGAATCTTCATTTGTTTCACTCACTGTTAAAGGAAACGTCTCATTAACAGGTTGTTCATATGAACAATGTGAATACAACTTTAGGTGGTATGAAATACACTGCCCGATTTTCAGCAGCTCTCAACTGGAGTCATACACTTCAACCATCTGACAGTAACACACACACAGCAGATTCACTTCAACCAGTACTTTCATTGTGCTTTACATTACACACTGTACAGCAGCTTGTTCTGTTTGATGTTTGATTACTTTTTGGACAATTCTTTTATAAAGAGATGAAATATATAAAACACTGAAACATAAGTTATTCATTTTTGTTTATCCAACTGTTGTATAAAAGCAACATCACACTTATTCAAATCAGCAGGATATTCAGTATAACGGCACATGCTGGGTGTGTGATGTTGCTTTAATGGCGTCATCCACTCACCTGTCCACCTGAGAAGGTTCGAGCAGATCTAAGCTCCTCTGCTGGACTTCGGTATATAAATGATGCTGGACACATGACACATGACCAGTTTTAACATTCACTCCTGTACACAGACGGACAGGCAGATATCCAATCAGACGTACACATGAACATCACTGCTATGAAACATGAGACACACCCATCCTAACTGATATATATATATATATATATCAGCAGAACGTTTTTTTGTGATGGTAGGTTTAGGGGTATGATTAGTGTAGGGGGATAAAATATACAGTTTGTATAGTATATAAGCCATTACATCTATGGAACACACACGCACACGCGCACGCACGCACACGCACGCGCACACGCACACGCACACACGCACACGCACACGCACACACGCACACGCACACGCACACACGCACACGCACACGCACACCAGAGATGTAATGGCTTACTTATATACTAAGATATAGTTTACTAGATATAGTATACTTTAAGATACTTTCAGTATACTATATACACTTTAAGATATAGTATACTAAGATATAGTAAGCTTATATACTACACCATTACATCTATGGAATATATATATATAACCCCAAATCAGAAAAAGATGGGACAGTATGGAAAACACAAATAAAAGTAGTGATTTCTAAATTTACTTTGACTTGTATTTCATTGCAGACAATACAACAGCACATTAAATAATGTGCTCCTCATGATTTTTGTTTTTTTCTTCAAAAAACAAAATTCCTATTTTGGTTCTTGCAACACATTACAAAAAAAGTTGGAACAGTAAAGCATTTACCACTTTGTAATGTTGCCAATCCTTTTCACAACACTTAAAAGACGTTTAGGGACTGAAGACACCAAGTGAAGAAATGTTTCAGGTGTAATTTTGTCCCATTCTTGCTGCAAACAAGTCTTAAGGTGGGCAACAAGCGCAAAATGCGCCACACATTCTCTATTGGAGACAGGTCAGGACTGCAGGCAGGCCAGTCAAGTACCTGTATCCTCTTCCTCCACAGCCAGGGCTTTGTAATGTGTGCAGAATGTGGTTTTGCATTATCTTGTTGAAATATGCATGGACGTCCCTGGAAAAGATGTCTTCTTGAAGGCAGCATATTGTGCTCCAAAATCTCTATGTACTTTTCAGCATTAATGGTGCCATCACAGAAGTGCAAGTTACCTTTACCAAGGGCACTGACACAACCCCATACCATGACAGACCCTGACTTTTGGACTTGTTGCTGGTAACAGTCTGGATGATCCTTTTCTTCTTTGGTCCGGAGCACACGGCATCCATTTTTCCCAAAAAACACCTGAAATACTGATTCATCTGACCACAGTACACGTTTCCACTGTGTGATGGTCCATCCCAGATGCCTCCGAGCCCAGAGAAGTCAACGGCGCTTCTGGACACTGTTAACATAGGGCTTCCTTTTGGCACAGTATAGTTTTAACTGGCATTTGTGGATGTAACTACGTATTGTGGTACTTGACAAAGGTTTGCCAAAGTAGTCCTGAGCCCATGTGGTGATATTGCTTATAGATAAATGACGATTCTTGATGCAGTGCCGCCTGAGGGATCGAGAGCACGGTTGTTCAGCTTAGGTTTGCGCCCTTGTCCTTTACGCACTGAAATTCCTCCTCATTCCTTGACTCTTTTAATTATGTTATGCACTGTTGAAGGTGAAATAACCAAATGTCTTCCTATCTTTCTTTGAGGAACATTGTTTTTAAACATTTCAATAATTTTCTCACGTATTTGTTGGCAAACTGGCGATCCTCTGCCCATCTTTGCTCCTAAAGGACGAGACCTTTCTTGGGTGCTGCTTTTGTACCAAATCATAATTACAATCACCTGTTGATATCACCTGTTTCAAATCACATCATTATTTAACCAATTTACCTGATTACTAGCCCTAAATTGCTCCTGTTCCAACTTTTTTTGTAATGTGTTGCAAGAACCAAAATAGGAATTTTGTTTTTTTGAAGAAAAAACAATAAAAATCATGAGGAACACATTAAATAATGTGCTGTTGTATTGTCTGCAATGAAATACAAGTCAAAGTAAATTTAGAAATCACTACTTTTTTTATTTGTGTTTTCCATACTGTCCCTGTGTTTCCATACTTTTTCTGATTTGGGGTTGTATATATATATTTCATAGATGTAATGGCTTATATACTACACAAACTGTATATTTTATCCCCCTACACTAATCCTACCCCTAAACCTACCATCACAAAAAAACGTTCTGCTGATATATATATATATATATATATATCAGTTAGGATGGGTATATATCTTACCCAAAACATCACATACTGTTTATTTACAGACACAGAGGTCAGTTGCAACCACATTACAATCTATGCATATATACCGACGTTCAATATGACTTATTATTCACTTTATACTTTATTTAAATGTCGCTTTAAATGTAATAAATGTATAAATAAATGAGTATAAATGATGTTCTACCTTCAGATGTCTTCTGGTCCGTTGTAACAGCGGTGTCTTGGCTTGGAGGATCTTCTGTTTTCTTAACGCTTGGGAAATGTTTAAGAAATGTTCAGATGAGTTAACGTGTAATCCGTGTTCTGGTACAGACACAGTTCCACTAATCAACTGGAAAAAATAACATATTCCCAGAGAATTACTTAATTCCAAATGAATGCATTTCATGTTAAATGAATGTAAACAAGTTCTTAAGACATTATTTGCCATCTTGCTCAAACCACTGTGTTCAACAGATTCAGTACTATAAACATTTGTAACATTATCTGCTTTAGATATCTCTCACACACAGTCTGTTTGATCTATAGGCGTGTGGTTATTAACTCTCTGAGTGAACACAGATGAAAATGTCATGCTCATGTTTTAGGCTCTCTCATGTTCTTTGTCTCTGATAAATACGGCTGCACTTCACAGGAACAGGTGTGCATCGCTTTGTTACTGTCCAGAAACTGAATGAAGTGTTTTATAAACCGGCATGTGTGTGGATATGCATACACTGTAATTAAACAGATGAAGTGCAGGACGGGGTATTTATAAATCAGTCTGCTGTCTGAAGTACATAAGAATCCTTAATACTTAATATAGAGCAGATCTATGAACAGCAGAAATTGTTTTATTTCAGACAGATGTCAAATTAAATTTAAGCAACATTATACCACAGACTCCTGCCATTGGTTGTCTCAGAACTAACTTATATCATTATACTTATTTTAAAAAAGACACATTAACTTCAAAAACAAACAGATTTGAGTACATAGTTTATTAAAGTTTATGATGTTGGAAATGTTTGTACATTAAGCAGGTGTATGAACTCTAAACCTTAAATACTTTAAATCCCTAAAGCAAAACACCTGAGACACATAATCCAGAAGACAAAAAAAATGAATATATATGTAATAAACATGCATTTATATTTGAATGAACAGAACATTTAATCCAGTGATGGAAAAACAAAAATATGGACAGATTTTCTTTGTTGTTTTAAGTGCTTTGATAGACATCACAAACTTCAAGCGTAATCTGCAGGTCTGAACACATTTCAGAGACAGACTATTAGTTTAAATACTTCAGTGGGAAACATGCAGCATTTGGTTTGTGCTCAAATCTTTCCTTCTGAGCAATTTTACTTTCCTCTGGAAGTAAAATCCCATTTCCTACAATCCACAAATCCACTGTTGGTGCTGTTGAGCAACTGATAGCAAACACACGTAATGTAACTTACAAAATATAGAAAAATAGATTTCTACAACCAAAGATAGCAAAAGAAATCAAGATAATGCAGCCGTTGTGTGTCTGACGGCCTCAGCAGAGTCATACGGCTGTCTAGAGCAGCGCAGAGCTCATGCGTTTATGTAAATATGCATTTAAAGTCAAAGTACAGAAAAACATCAGTCTCAGCCCACCACTGACTGTGGGTTACGGACCAAGACATCACAGAGCACCAGATGTGTTCGGGTATGTGCATATAACCCTGTACACGTGAAAGAAGAGCATAAATCATAGACACACTGGTGCACTTCTGACTTTGAATCTGAGCAGAGTAACCCCGCTGTCTAACAGGCTGTCAATCATTATCTCCTCACCTCATCACTGGTCTCTACAGCAAGTGAAGCCCCGCCTCTGAAAGGCTATCACATCTCAATAATTTAACCTCTTCTGAAGCAGAGCATCACGAGTGACAGATCAACTGTCTGTGTGATGACCTGAGATTACTAGACAGACACCTGAACGTTCATATGCTGAGAGGAGAGAGACAATCACCAGTTCTAACTAGTATCTGACAGCCTGTTAAACCAGCAGGGTCTAAGTTCAGCAGTCATCCCGAGTGATGTCACCACCTGATCGTTTGGTCACTTCCATGGTGGTGAAGATCTAGAGAAACACACGTGAGAAATCGTCATGGCCTGTAATATTTCTGACACTTAGGCTAAAAGTTTTTACATGCTTTGGCTGTTCATTTACAGCATGAAAAGACAGACTTCTAAAAACAGGTTTCAAAGTGCATTATTTTGAAAACGATACTGTTATCACCTCAGTGTAAATTATAAAAGCATGAATTTGTAAAAACAATTATGTCATCTGCATGCGTGATGTGTTCAGTCTTTGTTGTCAATTACTGGCCTGGCAGGCATAATACTGTCAGTTTTCATTTCTGATGTTTCTATAAATACTGTTGATCAGTGATTGTCTGGAGGTTGTCGGAGCAAACACACCTCAGCACAGGTGGGGTGAATGCCGATGGTGTTGTCCAGCTGATCTTTGGTAATTCCACACTTCATAGCCACTCCAAAGCCCTGCGTGACCTCACCAGCATTAGGACCCAGATAATGAAAGCCAATCACACGCTCCTGCAGACAGACAACAGGAGTTAAAAACAGATGCAGAAGGTCTGTAGATCAAAACCTCACACCTAACACAGCCTCTGTGTGAAAGACTTATTTATCCAACACAGTGAGGACAGAACCACAGAACCCAACAGAACACGTTCACATGGAGTCTGAAAACAGGCAAACTGGCAAAAATTTCTGTGCTAATTATTTGTGCTTAAGTGTAATCTGTCTGGATCACGCAGATAAACGTGTAATGTTATGAGTAATATTTAACACACAGGCTGAATTAGGGCAATTTCCACAATTTACTGATTGTCACCTCATAATTTCTTCATAACCATATTCCAGCAAGATGATAATTAACACAGTTTGCTTGTGATGGTGTAACAAATGTAAACATCAGTGCTAAGACTTCCCACAACACACAGTCACAGATTAGACAGAGTTCATGAAATATATAATTTGTACAAAATATTTACTGTGTCACCTAAAGACAGATGTTCTCAAACACAAGACGAGCAAGAAGACACTGTCATTTCAAAAGCGGTTTATCTCCAGATCTTATTGTCTCTTACACTCCAGATCTTATTAAAGTCTTAAGAAATGGTCACTTAAACTTTCTTTTAGGAAAATTAATGAAATGATCTAAAAACAATAAAGTAATCTCCAGTCTGATGTGTATATATAAACTGAGAACATATGTTGTCTTACATTGTCAAGCTTATTGCAGATGATCTTGGCATAGCAGTAGTTCTTGACCCGGTCAGGAACTGTGAACTCCAGGGGCCAAAACAAACTGTGATAGACCTACAGACACAAACACACATTCACACAGACACAAACACACACCATTACAGCTCTGATCTCTCACAACACACACACACACACACACACACACACACACACACACACACACACACACACACACACACACACACACACACACACACACCAATACAGATCTGATCACACACGCATTAATACAGCTCTGATCACACACACATCGTTACAGATCTGATCACACACACACCATTACAGCTCTGATCTCACACACACCATTACAGCTCTGATCTCACACACACACACACACACACACACACACACACACACACACACACACACACACACACACACACACACAC
This sequence comes from Chromobotia macracanthus, assembly GCA_036877525.1. Classification (NCBI taxonomy): domain Eukaryota; kingdom Metazoa; phylum Chordata; class Actinopteri; order Cypriniformes; family Botiidae; genus Chromobotia; species Chromobotia macracanthus. Next base: position 960,825 of record JAZGTH010000001.1, read on the forward strand.
CATTACAGCTCTGATCACACACACACACACAGACACACACACACACACCAATACAGATCTGATCACACACGCATTAATACAGCTCTGATCACACACGCATTAATACAGCTCTGATCACACACACATCGTTACAGATCTGATCACACAGACACCATTACAGCTCTGATCTCACACACACCATTACAGCTCTGATCTCACACACACCATTACAGCTCTGATCTCACACACACACACACACACACACACACACACACACACCATTACAGCTCTGATCACACACACACACACACAGACACACACACACACACCAATACAGATCTGATCACACACGCATTAATACAGCTCTGATCACACACACATCGTTACAGATCTGATCGATCACACACACACACACACACACACACCATTACAGCTCTGATCTCACACACACACATCTCATCAGCAGCACTATTAATATTTCCAGCAGTGTGTTGACGTACCTCCATGTTCTCCTGGCCGTAGATCTCCACGGCTTTCTCCTCAGCGAGACCGCAGCTGCCATACTCCATCGGAGTGAAGACTGTAGTCGGCACGTTCACATAATCGCACTGTGAGCCACAGTAACACAGGAAAAGATGCTTTATTAAAACAGGAAGTGGAGATTGTTCCTGACGGTTCTGACAACTGTATGTCCATGTCTGACCTTCAAAGAAGATCCAGCGTAGAGTCTGCGGGCCAAGAGTTTTCCTGCCTGTATGGCCACAGGCGTCAGCTCCCACTTTCCCTCCAGAATGTCACCAATGGCATATATGTGAGGAACATTCGTCTGCTCCTTGTCGTTGACCGGAATCTTGCCGTTCCTGGGCGAAGCACAGAAACACACTGCTGGAGCTCAACCTGGTTTTTTTAAAAGCCTTCCTGTCCCAGCACACAGTGAAATGACACTAACAGTCTAATATGTTCACACTGTTTCCACACTGGGTTCAACTGATTGATCCAAACTTGAGTTCATGTTCTTGTCAACTCGAGTATGTCTTACTGTTAATGACTGAAGCTACTGAGAGAGACTGATATCTGTAGTACAGACATACATTCTCAACTCAAAACAAAGAACAGGTCAGAAAGAGCAGACAATGTGGAAATACTTTGAGTTGACTTGAACTCCAGCTTTATCCAGACCAATCTTATCTGTGCAGGCATCACGGCCAACTGCAATCAATACCTGAGAGAGAGAGAGAGAGATCAATTAACAAACATGTTTTACTGAATAATCCATCTGCTTAAACAATTTCAGCCTTTAAACTGTCAGAAATGCCAGCCCATCACTACCACTGTAAGAGTGTTACTGTAGCTGCAAATTTCCCTTAAACATAATTTTTAAGAAATGATGCTGGAGGTCTACGCAAAAGTAGTTGTTGCTAAACTTACTCTTGGTCATACTGCAGGTTAAACCAGTTTTAATGCAGTGGCAGTAGTTCATACCTATAAGACCAGACTGGTTTTGTTGTGACGTGGACTGATGAGCTGTTGTCACCCAAAACAACTTCATAACTATGCAATACTCTAAAAACTGCTGGCAACCACAAAACATCACCATTGCATCAAAATGCAAAAATCTATCTTATCTGACGTTAATTTGTTTGTCTCCATTAATTATGTTAATATTAACGTTACGTTATGCAATTTATGTAGTTATTTTGCTTTTTTCAATTTTATATTTTACTTTATGGATTGGACTGAATTCAGTTGGTGTCCAGGTGAGTTTTAGTGGATAATGAGCACTGGGTTTAGGACAGAGCCCCTGATAACCTGACAACTGAATGGACACAAAGATTCGTCATCACGACACTTACAGTGTTGTATTCCCCCTCCATGATTTCATCACTCTCTGTAGATCTGGCCGTCACTTTCAGACGGCCTGGTGTTCCAGCCTCCAGCTCCTCTATCTGAAGAACAAGCACAGAAGCACTGAGAGCATTTATCACCAGAATGAGGCCATAACCTGATCATCACAATCACACCTGCGCAGAGACAGGTGCGCACGTCTACAGACAGACCTTGACGGGAACAAACTTCCTGAGGAATTTGACCCCGTGATTTTCCATGTAATTTCCTGCACGACTGGCCATGTCCTGGTCGAACCCTCGCAGCAGAATGGAGCGAACCATGATGGTCACATCCAGTCCCAAACCGGCCAGAAACCCACCACACTCCAGAGCCACATAAGACGCGCCCACCACTAAAGTCCTCCCGGGACAGTAGGGCAACGAAAACAGGTCATCACTGCCACACCAGACAAACAGAGAGAGAGAGAGAACACACAGGTGAGGATACAACACAGAGGAAAATATACTGCTTTAAAAAACAGGCCAAAGATCCGAAGTTTCTTTAATCATCCATTTCTGTGATTTTCTGTAAAAACAGTGCGGGGCTATTGTAGAAAGCAAAGATTCTGTGTCATCAAACATGTACTGATTTTCTCAGAACTGACTTAGTTCTGTCACAAAAAAATTGTGACAGAACTAATCAGCTCATATGCAATCCAGGAGGTTTTTTCTCCTTGGTGACTAAAGAACAGGGTTTAAATCATCAGTGGTATAAACAGGCAGCACAGCTCCAAGTAATCTGCTCTCTGGAGAGAGTTTATCAGCTCACCTGGTAATGCAGAACTCTTTATCTCCTGGGACGCCCAGGTAACGCGGCCTCTCACCTGTCGCCAGGACAAACTTGGCGGCAGTGTAAAACATCTCCTTACCGCGCTTGTTTGTGGCCTAACAAGAGTAAATCAAAGACGTTACAGCACAAGAGTTAAAACATCATCAACCAGGGTGAAGAGGGATTTTAGTGCCATAAATTACAGCTGAAATTAAAACTTATGAGCAATAAAACGTGACAGTGATATAATAAGAGTCTGCTCATGGTGTAACACACTCAACCATGACTATATCCACATCCACCCTCTTGCTGCTTTCATAAATCATGCATTCTGATGCCACACAATAAAATACTAAGAACAGATGTTTGTTTACATGTAAGACACATTAACAATGAAAGGACCACCACCAATCCACCAATCATCTGAGGGCTGTGTAGTCATGCTAATTACAGCCCAGTAAAGAGGTGATAACTGTATTATCATGAATAGACCACAGCTACAGGCCAGTCAGACACAAGAACAGCAACTATCTGCCATTTGATTTCAAATAAATAGGCACATTATCAGTATATTGCAACCTGCAGATGTTGCATGTTGAGAAACTTCACAATAAAACAAAAACGAATCGGAGACTCAAAGCTGTTCTGGAGACTACACAGGGTATTATCAAGTTGTTTATGAACATTCATATAACATCAGTGTGTGTGCTTTGACTAGGTTATGAGTTATACGAGTGTTATTTCATGTTAAGCAGGACAGTAGCTTTAGTGTCTCTTGTTGGGTCTGAACACACTTGCCTTGATCTTGTGTGGATTCACAAACTCAGCGTAGGCATTGACATAATTGACATTCTTGTCTCCCAGGGAAACCCTGTAGCCCCAGTTCAGTGAGCCAATGTAGTTATTCACTGCCGTCTTCATCGTCTCCCAGTTGTGTGTCACTTAAGAAAAAACACAAAAACCTGAAGACTATCACAACACAGTCTCACAAACTGAAAACATCACAAGAAATTCACAAAACATTTTTCACAGGTGTGACTGAACCGTGCGATGTACCTAAACTCCTAAATGCTCCTGATAATGGTGAAATACACCCAAAATTACATCAGACCACTTTCATCTTTCTTATTAAACAGTTTTAGATCAGAAATTATGAAATGGCATCACAGCTGTACCTCCATCACAGCTGTAACAGACATATGCTACTGCCACAAGATCTTTCAATCTGACAGAAACACAAACAGGGCTGCTCTCCTCCAAGTTTCTCACTGTCCTTTCAAAACAGCATCATTTAAAGGGACAGTTCAACCAAAAATCACTTTAGCATTTACTCACTCTTACGTCCTTCCAAACCTTTACGTTTTTTTTTGCTTCTGAAGAACACAATATATTTTGAAGTATGTTTCAGCCAAACAATAGTGGAACCCATTGACCTCCACAGTATGGACCACTGAGACATTTCTCAAAATATTTGCTTTTGTGTTCCACAGAAGAAAAATAGTCATACAGGTTTGGAAAGACATGAGGAAAAGTTTATTTTTGGCTGAATTATCCCTTTTAGGGTTTTGTTTTAATTTGTAAACTTCATCCACAGATGAAGTGTTTTAAAATTCAACAGCAGAACATGACTGACCTGCTTCACTGAACTCCCAGCCGAACTTGCGGGCGTCCTGCATGGCTGTGCCCAGCAGGGCCATTTGATGCATGAGCTTTTTAGGAATACAGCCCACATTCACACATGTGCCACCCAGACCTACACACACATCACACATTAACACAGACACAGGACATAAGAGTGCAAAACATTTACACTGTCAATTTCAACAATTTTTCATTACATGCAAAACCCAGCCACAAGAAGACTTTTTTGGGTACACATTTATAAATCCATTTATAAATCTTGAATTACCCCAGGTCGTGCCCTTTGGCGTAGGAACAACATAATCTAGAACCATGACCTTCTTTCCCAAGACAGCAGCTTCCTGTTGGGGCATGAACAGGAAATGTTGCATTCAGATAAATGTAAACCCACAAAACTGCAATTACATCATTATTAAATCTGATAATCTCAAGAATGGACAAATACTGGAGGATTTAAACAGCCTGGCTAATACGTTGTTCTTTAAATAATGTGATGTCACAGATAAAGGCAGATGACCCTCTGACCTTTAATAATAATAATGATGATGATAATAATAATAATAAATAATTTACAGAGCCCCTTTCCAGAACCCACTATCACACAAACAGTTTAAAGGAACAGAACCAAATTAAAGCACAATACACAAACCAAAGGCCGAACAGTAATATACAGATTGCTTACAAAGAGGAATATAAACGCGACTAACACAAATAAATACAGGAACACAAATAACATTCACAACATGGTACAAATTACAGACGGAGAGGTAAAGAGTGATAATCAGAGAAAAACCATGAACCTCTGTGTTGAGCTTCTCCTCACCTTTGAGCAGGCCAGCCCACCAGAACCTCCTCCAATCACGATGAGATCATAGTCGTATACCTCGCTCCCCTCGCCCAGCAGCTGCTGCAGGACGCCATCTTTGTGTGCCTGTTACCACGACAACAGCCAATCATTAGCAAAGACACAAAAACAATGCAGATAAGAGTGATGCAGATAAGAGTGATGCAGATAAGAGTGATGCAGATAAGAGTGATGCAGATAAGAGTGATGCAGATAAGAGTGATGCAGATAAGAGTGATGCAGATAAGAGTGATGCAGATAAGTGTGATGCAGATAAGTGTGATGCAGATAAGTGTGATGCAGATAAGTGTGATGCAGATAAGTGTGAAGAGGTGCTTGTGTGTTCTTCAGAAAAAAACAGTAGACGTTTAGATGAGTTTGGGTGAACGCAACTCATTCTCTAGCATAATTACCATATCCTGAGTCATGTGATTAAGGTCTCAGGTCTCTTTGCTGGTCTCAGGAGTGAATTTGATTAATCTGGAAAAATGCAGTATTTTCCCTGTCTGTAATGTATAGGTATGTCACTTCTCATCAGCACGTCACATGAACAGGTCATGTGATACAGACATTAATCAATGTAAATGCCAATCAGCTGTCAAACATTCCTTATAAACCCAAAAAACATGAACGTCAGTTGCAGTAGACTTCTGAACTGAACAAGCTTCAATCTTAACCACACACGGAGCATCAGGACAGAAACGCTTCAGACTTTAACCCCCATAAACCTTAAGACAGAGAAGAAACAACAGAAACTGCTGAAGACATGATCACCACCTTAATGAACCACAATCCAACTCCACAATCATGAAAACAGCAGCACATTTCAGAGAAGAATCAAAGTCCTGCTGAAACACAGGACAGTGAGGCAAACAGGTAAGGGCTAAACAAAACAAAGTGAGAACACTGCCTGGATAAAGAAAACCTGCCACAACTGGAGGGGGATATGAGAATTTCTTTTGGCTTTATTTATTTTTTTGTAGTTACTTTTAAATATATTTGCATTTAGAGCTGACAACCAAAACAAGACAAAACAACTTGTGCTGTTGCCATGGTCACACATTTTATTTTTTATTGCCTTGTATGTTCAAAACTGTAACTTTTCACAAAAAACATTGTTTCAACACATTGTTGCAACATTTTACTAAGACTAAGACATTTTGGCCAAATGTTTGCTATAAAATGTTATAAAGACTATTTAAGACAATATTGCTGATTAGATGACAATATAAGATAAACTGCAAAAGTGGCCTCTTGACTGTTCCCCATCTTAGACCTCAAATACATTAAACATGACCCTCCATAGACATAGTTCTTAAAATACATAGTAAAGAAAATGCTGTACTTATTGAAACAACCTGTTTTTTAAATGCAAGAGGAAAAAACCCAGATCAGCCTGACCGACCCCCCGAAACACTTTCTCACTGGTTCTACAAATCTCTGAAGTAAACTATTTTGATCCTTATATATTATAAATTATAAAGTTAATCCCACCTCTTCAAACGTTACTCAAATCATATAGATAAATTCTCTGTTTAGATCCGTACCGTCAGCGTGCTGTCACAGCCTCCGATGTGTTTCTTGTTGATGAAGACACTGGGGACAGTTTTCTGTCCTGTCATCTCATGCAGAAGGTCCTGGTAGTTGGATCCATCCTCTGAAACACAGATTGGACCTGATCAACCACCCTGTACAGCCCATGTTACACATCCACACCATACAGGCTGATCTCCAGGAAAGAATCTAATCAGGTCTGGATCTGACTCACACACCCAAAACTGCTCAAACTTGTGTTTGGCCCCGAGTGCACAGACAGAATTAAATCAGTTTAACAGACAGTTTAACATATCACAACCGTTGTAACTGCAATGCATTTACAAGGAAGGTACACTCAACATGTATTTTATTATTAAATATGTATAATGTCAACTGGATCACTTTAGGACCAATACGTAAAATCATACAGCCTATTATTTACAGAATTTATCAAATGTTAGCCAACATACATAATTAACATGTGAGCAGTACATTTCACATCCACTATATATGTTTGCATGTAAATTTTCCATTTTCTTCCAAATCAAAAAATCCCACAGCCTGTATTTCTAGTTGCCATTCTGAGACACCTCCATTGTTCATGTAAACAACTGTTATTATTTTCCATCTGTATATAACATTTTGAAATTACTTGTAAAAGCAATGTTATTTCCAATGTATGTAAAATTTCAGGCTTCGGTTATGGTTCATTTTAAAGCCTGACGTTTATGTTAAAGAACAATTGTTTTTGTAGAGAATGACACTGGAGGGCCTGTGGGTGGAGCAGTCTGCAGATGCACAGCAGGAAACATAAACATAATTAACATCAACAAAAACCTCCGACATGAACATGACATAACCTCAAGCAACATTCACTGAGGTGTAAATACTGCAGACAGGTCCAGAGAGCTCGGCTTCATCTAACATCAGTAACCTCACACATCAGGAGAACCTCATCTGCAGACCACTGGACTTCGTATTTAACAGAAAACCAGTCAGAGGAAATGCACAAAAATAGTGAAAACAGTTCAGTCATTGTCCTCACTCAATTTTAAAAATGTAAAAATATATAATGGGTTAAATTCTATATCTGTTCTTGATTTCATGTGAAGAATGAGAGTAAATGCTTTTGATATGCAGCTGATTGACAGTCTTACCCATCAGGTCCAGTTCTATAGCATTACACTTCACGTTCAGTTCTTTAAAGAGGTCCTTCACCTGCAAGCCAAGAAAACACGCTAGTTATCTGAGATGCTACAGTGTTGTGTGACTTTACTGATGTTATTGGCTGATTAAGTTTGCCTGTTAACAAAAGTGTACAGAATGATCTCCCCCTGACCATTCATTTGCTTTTGTTCTGTAGAACACACAACCAGAGATCTAAACACACTATCAGCCATCTTATCTGCTATAAACTTAAACCTCTGTTATTCTTAACTGAAGATAAATCATCTACACACACACACTTGTTTTACTGGGTTTGTGAGGACATCTCATAGACCACTGCACCCCTAAACCTTCAGCAGATTTACAGAAATAAACACTTTGGCTTATTCAAGCCTTTTAAACAGAAAACACCTCCTCAGGGTTTTTGGAGACACATTTCATTATGCTAATGAAGACACTGTGACACATCTGACGTCACAAGTCAAACCTGCACACATCTACAGGAGTTCATCAGAGAATCACTGCACAACTTCACAACATCTTCATGTTTTACTCCACATGTTCCGTCTATTAAGTAACAAACCCGTTAAATGCACATCTGAAAGATCTAGGAAAAGTCAAAACTTTTAAATAAATTTCATTTATACTTCAGAAAACCACTTTTGATACTATAAACAATGTGAACGGATCTGGGTGGAGTTAAACTGCAGGACACTGACCCTGAAGACATTCAACTGCTCTAACCTTTACTAACCAGTGCTCTACTAACTAGTAGTACACTAGTTGCAGCAGGCCACGGCAGATGTTCTCCACTCACCTTCACGCAGTACGGGCAGAAGCTCTTACTGAACACCAGCACGTGACTGGACTCGATCAGATCTTTGATCCGCGATCGGATCTGCTCGCGACCCGCGTCGTTCTCCACGGGCGGCATGACGATCAATAACGATGATTATAACGAACAGACAATCGATCTCAACACAAAGTCACGATCTGACGCGAAGATCTGACGCGACGCGTAAACACACAAACGCTTCCGTCATTACCGTCCGCCGCCGGTTAATGAGACGCGCGCCGCTCTTACGTAAGACCCCGGCCGGCATGACCTGCGCGCGCCTGACCGAAAAGCAACCCGTTAAACGTATGAAAACAATGAGCATGGGGCGAATACTTCTTAATATTGTCGTTTAAAGTAAGTAAGCGTGTAAAGGCGACTCAAATGACCTCTGAGGAAACTCAGAAAAGGCCACTGGACCATTTCTGTAAACCTCTTGTTATGCATCGATAGGCTGAATAATTTATGGGAAGATTTTATTCTATTTAAAATACTACTATAAATAGACTCATAAAAAAA
>JAZGTH010000001.1:975000-1055000 GCA_036877525.1 Chromobotia macracanthus
ATAAAGATTTTTGATTGGTTAACCTTCACCTTCCCTGTATAGGTCTGTTCTGCTCATTACACACTATTACTGACGCTTGAGTTGCCTGGAGTCAATAAGGGAAGACGCCTGAAGAATCCACCTGAAGTTTATATTCAGAATTGTGAGGTGAAAACTAATACTGCTGTCCTGTCACACATAACACACACTACACACACTCAAAACTAACAACCCACTCACCCACCCACCCAGACAGCAGTTTTAGTGGTGCTCACCACAGTTTTTAGTGGTTAGTTTAAGTGGTGCTTGCCACTCCAGAAACCACCCAGAGTACCCTACCAACCATATAGAAACACCCTAGCACCCCAGAAACACCCTTTAAAGTACCATATCTGTCTGTTTCAAGCTAATTCAAAACTACTACAATCTTAAACATTAGACTAGGCCCTCAAGCCAGCATAAAGTTTGTTTAACACAAATTACTCCTCTAGCTGAAACTTTTGTTTCAGCTTTTGTTCTGTTCTAAGTGGTCAGTCATTGACTCATATCTGCAAATTAAAACATCTTTCTGTATTATATAAATCTAAAGTTTAACTGAAGCCTGTGTCTTCATTTATAACTGGACAGTGTACAGTCATAACGTAGAGTCAGCTTTGTGTTTTATTGCTTAAAGTATGAAAAATATTTCATGAACCAATTACTATTTCGCAGTTAAAAACACAAAATATTGCTGCTGTTGATAAAAGATCTTTAAAAGAAAGCTGGAGATGCAGCTGTCAGAAGTGAATAGATGTTTGTGTGTGAGGACGAGAAGAGGAACAATAGCCACAGCCACTCTTTATGTTTGAGATAAAGGGACATTTTGGAGGAAATGTGCTTTAAAGAAGTTTCTCAAATGAATCAAACATTCTCAATCAGTTCAAGCAAAAAGCTGTAGTAAAATGAAAGTTTTAAGCAGAATAGTTTTAAGCGGATAGTTTTTTTAACGGAAATTAGTACGAGAGATATCAGTAGAGTTCATTTTCTCTCTGATCGACCTGTTACAGTGTCCTCTCTTTTTACTGACTGCTTGTTGTTTTACCTCACTTTTAATTAGCACCTGCTATTTCACCATTTTTTAAAAAGCCCAGTGGCCTGAAGTTACATGCAGATAAACGATTTCTAAATCACTCACTCTTCAGAAGTCAGAACACAGATTGATTCAACCCTCGCCGACCCTCCAAAATACTCCACAACTCTACAAGACACCAGAATACACTGTCATATGGATTAAACTGTTATAAAGCTTTAATGATGCGTTTCCTGTCATTTTAGAGGTTGACAGCCAATTTCATGGGATGAAAAAGAGTGGCCAGTAGATTTCTTGATATCTCTTCTTTTGTGTTTGAATGACATGAGGGGAAGTAAACGCATGATTTTCTGTACTGTAGCATTATATATTCTTGTTCCAGTGTGCACAAGCACAATTACTCACATATTCATTTCTAAATCTGAGCAGATGTGTGAGATACTAAACTATCAGCAGGCAGCTGGAATAAATACATAGTTTTGTAATATATCTTGCTATGCAGATATATGAGGTTGCTTTATACAGCTGATGTCTAGAAGAAAATTTCAGCCAGAAAAACGATACAAAAACAATACCACCCCCATACCAACTCTCCTCATTCATGTGTTTGTGTCAGAACATGCTCCTGTTGTGTTGTGTGTGTGATGCAGCCATGTGTTTAATGTGTTAAATTCATTAAACCATAAAACTCACAGTGCTTACAGGCATGTTAAAGCTTGTTATCATGTCTGACAGTAACTGCTTCTGTAGACGTGATTGGTTTAGAGAGTCAGGAGAACATATTGAATATAAACAGCTGCTTGTTTCTCTCCAGCTTACAGTCCGTATTTATATCAAAAAGAAATCTTGAGTTGTCATTTCAACAAGTATCTGAAGAGGCTTAGAACAGAGTGAGTGAGTGAGAGGGAGTGTAAGAATGAGAGTAAGTGAAAGAACGAGCGAGAGTGGGTGAAAGAGAGTGCAAGTGTGAGCGAGTAATAGTAAGAGAAAGTAAGAGTGAAACCTCTCCACAGTTCAGAGAACTGAATATACGTGAATACAGTGAATATATCACATGTACAAACATTTAGGACATAAAATGTATAAATTGCTTGCAGAATAAAGATTGAGAAAAGCCAAAACATACAGAAGAAGAAGACAGAAGAAAAGCAGCTTCTTACGAGATTATGTTCCTGAGACGAGTGATGGTGAAATGTTTCTCTGGTCTGATATTTCCCTCAGTATGTACTAATCTCTCTCAACACACATCTGTCTGATGTCCAGTAACCTGCTGTATATTATCAGATAGAGCCACGTGCCTTTCAACTGACAGATTACACGTGTGTGCATGAAGGATGAAGTGAGGCTGAGTGCACTGCTCTCTTCTAATGTCTTGGTCTTGGATTAAGGCACAGAGACTGTATTTAGTTAAATGAGTTTATTATACTTTTTCATCACACACGTTAATTTTTTGATTTTGTCGTTTTTCATTCTTGTTGTGTGTATTCTGATATTGTAAGAATTGAAAAGAGGATGTTTGGGCAGCTGAAATCTTTATTTCCTGATGTTTGTGTGTTTTGCACATCATCTCTATTGAGCTGAGATATTCAGATGTTTCATCACATAATCTCAATGTCTCGTGAGCCCTGAGGTATTTTGACAGTAATTCACATTGTGTGAGTTTGTTGTGTGAGTATGAGACGATGACAAACTCATTTGTAGGAGCCCTGACTGAACTGATTCTTTATATATTAGTGGATTTATTTTACTTGAAGAACTGTATTTTTGTTATAAGAAATAAGAAAGTCTGTGTTTCTCTCTAGTGAAGCAGTGAATCTACGAGAAAAAACCTTTGTAAAAAGCAGTTTGGTGTGGTGCCTTCAGATGGAGAGAGATAATACTATTACAAGAGATTACATTTATTCATGTGAATCAGTTTCAGTCCTCACTGTAGAGAATCAGACATTGTAGGGCCCAATGTCACTGACACCCTTTGAGAGCGTGACTGAATACACTTGTGTGTGTGCTGTGGATAAGACCAGAAGACCAGGACACTGGAAGAGAAACCATGCAGTATGTTCATTCCCTCCACACCTCAACCACACATGCAGAAGAATGTGATCTTTGCTTGAGTACGTTTTTTTAGCAAGTCACATTTGTCATAAATACCATGTAACACCATGTGAGCGGGAAAATTGTCATGACAAAAACAAACACAGTCCCAAAATCTTTTACTACAGGAACAATAAAATCAACAACTTGATATGTTCAGGGTCCTTGCCAAAATATTTGGTGTTTGCTATTTGTTAATGGCTGTTAATGGAGAAAGATGCTTTTTGCAGATGAAGAAACTTGTTTAAAACTGACAGAAATATCTCACTGAAAGATCAGGTTCTCATGTTTCGTGTTCAGGAGGTGGAGGTGCATGTGTCAGGTCTGTTCAGTCAGATAAAGTGTGGTGGAGATATCATGATCATGTGATCAGCTTCGGCTCACAGCAGCCTCATAACACAGCTGTCAATCAAATGAAAGCGACTGCAGCACGGGCTGATACAGAGATTGTTCAGAACATTTATACGAGACTTTTTTGTCATCACTGAATCAGATTTACAATCAGATTTAAGAATCGTGGACAGATCTACATTCCTTTATTTTAAAAATGTTTTTATTTGGACCTCATTCTTAAAAAAACGTTAACTGAGCTACCTGAGGTAAAAAAGATCCTAAACTAATGCTAAGAACACATTAACTTTTAGTCAGGATAAACCTGGTTTGTTCGACAATGTGTTTTGTATGATTAATAACTGGCTGCTGAGAATGTTTTAGACACATTTCAGAAGTAAAGACTCAAACTATAGAGACATTCCTGTTGTGATCCAAAGACATCACTGGAAATAATGTAGTGCACACGTCTGCTGTGTTTTATAACACATTGATGTGTCACTGGCTATGGATCCTGAATAACACTGATTTAAAATTATATCTAGAAACTTCTGCTCTGTTTTACTTATGCATTCAATGATCAACATATCACTGACAGAGAGAGAGAAGGCAGAAAGAGAGAGAGAACTGAAAATGTGAACACAGCTCTGAGGCTCCATGGCAACACAAGGTTCTAATTCAGTTTCTTTTGTTGTGCGTCTGTGTGAACAGAATTTGGTCCAAGAAAGGAATTTTAATAATTCCCAACCTCTCTTTCAACTCTTTGAAAAGATATAAAGTGGAGAGATGAACACAGGTGATTGTCAATGGTATATGAGTCTAATGGTACATTATCTTCAAAGAATACAGCAGGGTGTTTAAGACACATTCAGTCTCCAGAGGAACGGCCATGAATGAAAACGGCATTTCTGAGGCTTTTGTTTCTGTAATGGAGAAGCACTGAAGAGACAAATGAACATGCAATGCTCTGCACATTAGAAAAATGAATCAAATACACAAAAACCCTTAGAAAATAGAGCAATAGAAGAAAGATGTACCAAATCCCCAAATAATGCATCTACGGTCGGGTATAATACAACCTTTGTTCTGTTTTGTGAAACATTTTTGGTTTCATTTTCTTCAATGAAACAACTGTAACCTAATGAGGTTTGTTCAGGTGATTAAACCTGCTGTTTCTCTTTCAAAGAGAAGCACAGAGTCAGGCGAGAGTAACTGTAAGTGTAAAGAGAAGTTTTAACATTCAACACTGTTTAAAAGCCCTGCCACTCATTTATAATTACCACTCAAAACAATCATCCATTAAAATATTCAAGGCAGGACTAACTTTACTAATGAAACAGCTTCATTTACAGAAATCTTACCGGGCTAACACACTCTCCTCTTGTGTCGCTTATAAAGCTGGCGAGAAGCGATTTGTTTTTAAATTACAGACACGTGTGTTTGGCCTTGAATTATTCAGTAGATTAACAATGCTAGACTGTAATATTCAGCAATCAACTAACACAAGTGCTCAAATTTTGAGAAGATGCAGGGCAATAGCAAAGTTGTTTTAATTGTGCTGGAATGGGTGCACACACACACACACAGGCTGTTCTCTGTATCTAGCTAATGGATGACTTAATGGTTGCCACAGCACAACCTCTTCTGAGGTCCCTGTAAAGCACTTTCATAAAACTAACCAGAGGAACTATTATATTTGTGAAGCTGTAGTGAAAACAGATATTAGGAGCCTTTCTGCACTGAAGATAATTTCCCCTTTTTTCTCAGAGAGTGTTCAGACACCTGAGCTGAAACCCAGGAGCAGACGCACGGATAAATGTGACAGAACATCTGTGTCTTTATGAGATATAAATACTCAACACAGAGAAAATCATTTGTGTTACTGTATTGTGTGTTGGGTCAGCCAGGTTTAGCTTTTATTTTGTCTTCAGAATAGTCATATAACCTCAGTTAACAACATTAGTTGTATGACACTAAATAACAACATTAGTGGTAGCAAATGGTACTGAACAAAAAAGTGTTGCAAACATTTGCATGTGCTTTGGTAACAGTGAACAAAGTGCCCTGTGGCAACATAGGACAAGCCCTCTAGCAAACATTTCACTCAAATGTCAGTCATTTCATTTTAGTTTTGTGAATGAAAGATTAAGCACCCACACACACACAGAGCCATTTGAATTATGGGTACAGCTGGGATGCTCTCACAACCTGAAGACACACTATGAGGGCTCATAACTTCCTCTTTTATCTAAACTCTCATTTAAAGTACATGCATCATGGGGACATACAAAATTCTCCGCATGTCAACATTATTTCAGACATGTTCTAAGTTCATTTTGTTGTTGTGATGGTAAGATAATGATCATATGTTTAAAAACATCTGAGAGTCAAACCTCAGTATCTCCAGCTGACAGTTTGGGTTCTTCAGAGCATCAGAGATCAGCTTCACTCCTGAATCCTGCAGGCCATTGTTACTCAGGTCCAGCTCTCTCAGAGACAGTTTGATGACTGTAGAGTTGACGCCAATGTTTCAGTTCTAAAAGTTAAAGATACTAATGAATGTCTGGAAAGAGGATTTCAATACGATTGAATGGACTACAACAGCATGTAAACATCTGTTCACCGCTTTTATCTCTCTGAGAATCCTTCCTTCCCTCAGACACTAGCATCACATTATCTCTGACTGCACAGATCTCTGACTTGAGTCTAGAGGTGTTACAGACACTTCATCAAAGGATTCCCACTGAAACTGAGGAAAAATACCTTTTGCAAAGATTGTAAAACTCAGATGTAGAGAGAATAGAAACAGAAAGAATGTGTCTGTTTCAGAATAACACACACACAGACACCTGTAACCTAATTAACAGTAGCTTTATAAAAACACTCCACACACGGCAGGAATTGCATAGAATTTATAAGCTGGTGCTGTGACAATGAGTGGCATGGCCCTGCCTCAGCTGGCACGGTTTGGTGTAAATCTGGCTTCAGATGTAGAGGCTGGCACACTGTCATATGGTGACAGGGCACGGCAGAGAGTGGCATGTATAAACAAAGCTAAACAAAACATGCCTGGTGTCTGTGCCTCCCAAATCATAAAGAACTAAATGTGCACTTCTGAGGGTAGCACACTAGGAAACTTACCCAGACTGGCAAAAGCACACTGGAGAGCAGAGAAGAAAAACACAATAACACACACACACAAATGCACCAACATATCAAAATGTATACATAAGTAACTGTAAATATTTTCCTTTTAAAATGAGTGCATCACTGTCTTTCTCAAAGCTTGTCTACGCTGCTGTCTCTCTGTTTCTCAATGGCCGAGGGTTTAGGTGCTGCACTGTTGTATCTTCTTGTTCTTAATGAATCTAGATGATGGGGCGGCATGTTGTTATCTGACTAATGTCAGAAAAGCTCATAATTCCTCAATACATTAAGTGTGAAAAAAAATAATGACGTAAACTCACAATAAATCAATATTTGTAAAAACAGAGTTAAAACTACAGAACACACCTAGTAAAATACAAAACATAATTGTGACCAAAGCCTGCTGCACAAAACATCAAACTCACCAACAATCCTTACAGATAATAAATATAAATAATAATAATAAGCTGCAGTTAATTAGCTGCAGCAAGCACACTTGTTAAACAAGTTTCATTTGAACCAAACGTGCCTCAGCACACAGACCCAGAACAAATAAAAAGCTACTTTTTAAATACTAACAATAACCAGAAATCTGGTCAATAAAATGAACAAGATAATGTGTCCTTCACCAACTAAAATTTCACTAATTAATAACACAATAGGAACAACGTCAACAGAAGGGAATGAAAGATGTGTGTGATGTTTATTAATGGTCTGCGTTTATCTTTCCACAAAAACTGCTTTCAATCTGAATGTGAGACAGACAGACAGACAGAGCAACATCTGAAGGTGTTTCTAATGAGGCGAGACTGAGCACACAGACAGAATTACAACAATGTTGAGTCATGCAGAGAGAGAGAGGCTTAACATAATACATATCAATACTGCATAAAACACATGTATATACAGCTGTCTTTGTGAGGACATTCATTGACATATTGCAATCTCTATACCTAACTAAGTGCCTAACCCATACCCTAAACATAACCTCAACCTAATTCAAACCTTAACCCTCAAACAGCCCTTTAAAGGGGTGTCAGAAAGTGACTCTTCACACTGATAAACTGGTCACACTGATCCTCACAAAGACACATGCACAAGTACAATGTTTACTTTTCTATCTAAATGGACACATTTTATAGACTTCTATTGATTTTATATGCAGTTTGTTATAAGTCATATAACCTAACTATAACCACACACTTGATCACGTTTTTGCACATGTGAAGTTCATGTGGACGTGAGAAAAAATGTGATCAGATGTGAATTTCACAGATTCTAGTTCTGTGTGGGATGGTGCTGGTGCTCGCTGCATTCGTGAACGCTCATGTTCTCACAGTCTGGTTCTGTGTGGGATGGTGCTGGTGCTCGCTGCATTCGTGAACGCTCATGTTCTCACAGTCTGGTTCTGTGTGGGATGGTGCTGGTGCTCGCTGCATTCGTGAACGCTCATGTTCTCACAGTCTGGTTCTGTGTGGGATGGTGCTGGTGCTCGCTGCATTCGTGAACGCTCATGTTCTCACAGTCTGGTTCTGTGTGGGATGGTGCTGGTTCTCGCAAAATGTTCTCACAAATTCTGTTTGCCAACAAAAATGACTTTTAGCCATTGAAGTCTCACCTCTCATTTCTGCTGATAAAACATTTTACAGTATGAATTACTGAAACAAAATAATATTTCTGTCATGCATTTATCTCAGTGTCAATAAAATGTGTCTTTCTCTTTTAATTTTTCCTTCATACCTTTTCAGTAGATGTATGTTAATGGATAATGTAATTGTATTACATATATTAGAATAATTTGTCTGCAGAGGGGCTGATTTTTAAATAAATCTCTCTCTGTTACCCCTGTGAACATGTTAAAAAATCTCATCTCCAAGGAAAAACTTGCTAACTGATACTGTGTGTGTGTTAAGGGAAAACAATGCAACCAGATAAATCAATGCAGATATAATGAACTGGACACCAGATAAACCAGCCAGTTAAAGAAATGAACATGTACATCCACAAGCGCAGTCTAGCTCTGTAAATCAATAGATCAAGATGAAGTTTAAATACATATCATCCAAAAGCAACAGGTTAAAACACTGATTAGCAAGAAAGCTCTGGACATAGATCAGAAACATGCTCACATACGATACAGGAAAATGCTTTATACACATTTACATTTAGCAGACGCTTTTATCCAAAGCGACCTAGAATACTTTCTATACACGTGACTAGACAGTTGACTAATGTTGCTGATTTATAACATGCAGCTATAAATCGTCATTTAGCAGACGCTTTCATCCAGTTGACTAATGTTGCTGATTTAAAAAACAGGCCTGTGTAGTCAATCCAAGAGTGTGAAGTGTTACAGTGGCCAAAGATCATTCATTTAATTTGACATCCTGTTCATGAATGACAGTCTTCCACAGCCTCGGGAATCTCTGGGAAATGTCTGCACAGAGAGAGGATTAGACTGAACACAAGGTATCTTATGCATAACCCTTTCTCATGTTCTCTGTTCAGATCTTCTGCAGTTGTTGATTGTGTGATTAGGAGTATCAGATAAATGATGTGGAAATGACTCTTGACCAAGAGTCTTAAATGTATATATTGGAAGTTGGTCAAAAGCCAGTTTATGTAGTAAGTACTGATCAAAACTGTTTTGTTACTGGTCGACCAAGAGAGGCAGTTGGATTCACACAGATGAGTTGTCTGAAACATCTTAATCTAAAATTCTTAAAAAGTGACAAGAAATAAAACACACAATATCTGTTCTGCATCTGCCCTAGAGATTTGAACATTAAGACATCCTTTCACTTTGAGCTGCATCCACGGGATTTTAGACAGGCAGCACAAATTGATTTTTTCCCCAAGATTGGATGCAGGAAAATCAGAAATCAGAACTGGGTGCTGTATGAACAAAGCCTTGTTTTGAAAATTACTGCTGGAAATGAACCTGAAGAAAGGTCAGAAACAAAGTCTACACAAAATAGCTTCCAGCTTCAGATTATTATAGTAACATAAGAACTCACATGGTATACAGTGAGGTGCAATAGTCTGAAACCACCTTACAAATCTCATTTAAACCTGGA
This sequence comes from Chromobotia macracanthus, assembly GCA_036877525.1. NCBI lineage: Eukaryota > Metazoa > Chordata > Actinopteri > Cypriniformes > Botiidae > Chromobotia > Chromobotia macracanthus. The sequence continues at coordinate 984,694 of JAZGTH010000001.1, forward strand.
CATAAAATACAAGTACAACTGAATGCAAGAAATTCGTATACAAACTATTTACAATCCAACACTGTTAATCAATTAAACAAATCTGTGACATTTGACATTTTAACTCCTGTGTACAAACAGTCAGATCTGGCCTCCATTGAAGCACACAAGATGCTCTTTGGAACATTCTCAATGCATGCTGGGATATCATGAAGGTCCATGCCAACTCGAGCAAAGGGTAGGTGTACATTTTTCACTTAAATTGTTATGCTGATAATGTCAAAAGCATGTTAGTGGCTTAGGCTTTTGGACAGATATACAGTAGGATCACACACACATTTTCTGGCCAAACTCTCTTGTGTGCGTTTACATACCTTTGTGTTTTTGATTCACAGAGGATCAGGACTGGACAGAGAAAGCTTGCAGATTCAGGTGAGCTCATAGCATCTAGACACAAACAAAATGTTTTTACACACACCACTTGTGCAAAACAAACAGAATATATATATATATATATATATATATATATATATATATATATATTTATATTTATATTTATATTTATATTTATATTTATATACATATGTATATACATACACATACATATATACATACATACACATACATATATACACACATACATACATATAGATATACATACATACATATGTTAAATATATTATATTTAATAATTTATTATATATATTCAAATACAAGCTCAGTGTGAATAAATTAAGTGACATTTAACAGTCAGACGGTGTTCTGATCCTAACAGTCTCAGAGGGAAGTTTCTGAGTCACTTTTCTCAGCTCAAGATGAGAGAAAACAGGTGCTTCAGAGCCCCACAGTCTCTCTCTCGACCTGTGCATTAGCTGGCATGTCTAACACAGTTCACAACACCCAAAAAACAACACACAGTTAACAATTATTTGTGAATTTTATTTTATTACATTTAGTCTTTTATAGAGCCTGATTCTTGTCAGGGTTGTTTCAGCTTCACTACAAAAACATCTTCCAGTTTCTAGCATTTTCAGTCGCCTCTGGCTGCTCACAAACACACGACTGACTGTGAAGCTGCTCTGAAACAGTATAAAAATACAACATAAAAATGACTTGACAGGTTTAATGTTTGGTTCCAGGTATGATGTTACACGAGAACAATCACACTGGATTTCATTGCTGTTAAACCTGAAGCGATGTGATGGTGTTTTGTAGGCTGACAGTGTTCACAGCTGAAGTCAACATCTTGTGTTAAATGATCACCTGTTGTAGATATATGTACATCATTCACATCTACAGGGCAGCATCTTCACTCTGGAGTGACATAACCAGAAAATAACAGAGACATTTTTTAGCAAAAAAAAAAAGTAATATCTGTTCTAAATGCATGTTTGTTTACAAATTGCAAACCCGCAAAATTAGAAACAAAAAATATTTACATCACGACAGTCTGTTCTAAACATGCTAAACGTTCTGCTTGCTTCATCTTCACATTATTGCGATTTGAAGCATTTATGAATCTGACCCATTTTATTAGTTTACAATCATTACAAAAAAGAGGAACAAAGCAGCAGGTTCAGCACCAGGTTCAGCTGACACTTATAAACAACATCTTCAAACAGAAGCAAAACAATGTAGAAATGTTTCTTTACATTTGATCAGAAGAATTTGGGTGTAAACAAAGAGTTTCTCCCAAATGAGAAAATCAAGTGATTTGTGTGTCATGGAAAGTGTTTGTGAATAAAACACTCTCCTCTAGTCATAAACAGTCAAATAATGACACACAAGAGTGAAAGAAAGATCCTGAGGTGTTTTAAAACAGTTAAAGACATGTTAACTTAATCCTGACCCATCAGAGGATAAATGGTTAGTCCACCACATTTACACTGACCAAAACACAACAACATTACAACAATCTCAGGACACGTCCAAAGAGTGTGTGTGTAATAAAGATTAAGTTAGTAAAAGCTTCTCACCTCATTTTCACATGAGGAATATGTTCAGATCAGCTTTAAATGACTGACCAGCTGAGCAGAGTGAAGAATAATTTAAAATAACAGTGAAATATAATTTAGGTAGACTATTTTTTCTCCTCACTTTCTGATTAAAGATAAAGATCCTCTCTTTCTGGTTAAAAATAAATGAATGTTAAAATTTCATTGACCAAAGGCCCTGAACACCACAGATAGTGATAGGAGAGTTGTTTATGGGTTACAGTGTAACCTTGAATAAACTTCTTAACACTGAGATCTTGGTAAAATACTTTAAAACTGCAGACTGAGCTCTAAAGAAACCTTTGAGTCACAAATTAGTAAAATTAACAGCAAAAAATTGTTGACATCATCTGTGGAAAAATGACATCATTTTCACTTAATGCTCAGTTTTGAAAAGCAAAAATCAAGGTACCGTACAATAACAATTTCTCAAAAGGTGTTTTAAACATCCACAGCTCAAATTAAGAAAATGTATTGAAATTTTCATATGTAATAAAACTTGAGTGAATAAAAATGAATAAAAAATGAATAAAAAATTAGTTTCTCATTTTTGTTTTTAAAGCTTGTGAAAGGTTCCAGAATACATCAGCTTAGTTTTCACATTAAAAAACAAACCTGAGGAGCGAGTCTGAATTATTTTCTGCAGGAATCAACAATTTACATTTTCATGCCTTTGGGAGATGCTTTTATCCAAAGTGACTTACAGTGTATTCAAATTACCTCACCAATACTGTTGAGAGATGAACTTGAGTTAAACCTGCAACATTCCTTTAAACTGTATCTGCTCTGAGAAAACTGGCCACAAACATCCTGGAAGTGAAGGAACTGAAGAACATGGAAGATCAAGAGACATTCAAAAATACAGAGAATCATTTTCCACCACAGATCTATGTCCAGATCTACAGGAAGCCTCAAACATTTCACCTTTTGTACCTGCTCATAACCTTTAATAGGTTTTATTGATCATCTAACACGGAAACATTCATTCTTAAAAACAACACAAACTAGCTGTTCCAACAAATCACAGCTTACAGTTTGACTTCAGGCAATCATATTAAAGGAGAATAAGAGTCTATACATGACGTGCCTTCCTAAAAATGTTTAAATCAGCACAATTGCTCAGGATGTCTCTCTCTCTGATCAGGCCACATGAGGCTGTGATGCTCTGTGTTGACACTACAGAAACATTGGCTATAACACACACTCTCTCTCTGTACTCATTTATTTGACATCAGTCTCAGTAACTGTCATGAGTTTTTTCCACAGGATGAACCTGCAGAAAGATGGAGGAGATAAAGGAGAACACACGACCAGGTCACATTTTACACCAAAACCTGAAGCTATTCTGTCTGGCATAAAGGAAATCAGAATATATAATTAAATGCATGTATTCATATACAGTGTGTTTTGAAGTGAACTCATCTGTTCCTGTCACACTAGCTCTGTCTGGAGATGAGTTGTAGTTAATTTAATCTGTGACCTTCACACAGAAAGCCACAGGAAGCAGATATGGAGTCAATATGCTTTTCTGTGTCTGGCTTCATTATATCTGTGATGTTAGTGTAATATTTTAATATTTCTTTTTTAATTTTCCGTCTGTACAATCTGCTGGTTTTTGGTATTTATTACCATCTGGATATACATGCATTAAAATAAATCCAGTTTTTAGAACTATTTCGATTTATTGCACTGTGATGTTATTTTTAAGCTAATGTTCCAACAATTTTTCATTATGGTTTACTTTTGCTCACTATTTTGTTCACTATACTTTTGAAGCCAATACAACAAGTTCCTCAGTGCTGTACAAATTAAATCTCATGATTAATCTTTTTTGATGGTCTTATCAACAGACTTCCTGTATTTCTCTCCCTGAAATGTGACCTGGACTTGATGTGTTGACAGACTGTGTGATTTTCTGTGCGTCAGATGGAGGGACTGAGGCCTGTCAGCTCAATTTGCTTTAAAACCACTTGAAATCCTACACCAGGTTTCAAATTAAAACAGTCACAAAACATTCCCACTTAAACAACACAGGACCAGATTTTTATTTGTGATTTTGTAGTTCTGTTCCTTCTTTATGTCCTTGTGTTTACTGAGAAATTCACCTTCATCAGCGCTATCATATGAGTGTGTGGATGTTCTTCAGTATGTAAACTGTGCAAATTCAGCGTAACAGGTGAGAAGAGAGTCGGCAGTTGATTCATTTGTACAAAATAATTACATAAACAAAACCAAACATAATAAACATATCATCAAATCAGTGTCTGTTGATTCCTCATGATCATTGGCTCGTGACATGGTCACATGACTTCATTAGAGGTCTAATACGTCCTCATTGCATTCCACATCACTCAGGAAAATCATAAACCAAAGCAAATCTACACCACATACATTCAAAGCTTTGTGTAAAAACACACACATACACAGAGTGTAGAGTGTGTGTCCAGCCATCCGCTGCAGTGTGTTTGACGCTGTGAGAGAGCAGAGGCAGTGTGTGTGTGAGTGAGTTCGGATCAGCTGGACAGAGCCATGGTGTCTATCACCTGCTCCAGTTTAGATCTCAGTCTCTGTCTGCGTAACTGCTCATCTCGTTCCAAAGCTGACAGGATCTGCACACACAGAAACAGTGTTGGGTGTGTGTTTATGTGTGTGTGCGTGAGTGTTGGGTGTGTGTTTATGTGTGTGTGCGTGAGTGTTGGGTGTGTGTTTATGTGTGTGTGCGTGAGTGTTGGGTGTGTGTTTATGTGTGTGTGCGTGAGTGTTGGGCGTGTGTTTATGTGTGTGTGCGTGAGTGTTGGGCGTGTGTTTATGTGTGTGTGCGTGAGTGTTGGGCGTGTGTTTATGTGTGTGTGCGTGAGTGTTGGGCGTGTGTGTTTATGTGTGTGTGCGTGAGTGTTGGGCGTGTGTGTTTATGTGTGTGTGCGTGAGTGTTGGGCGTGTGTGTTTATGTGTGTGTGCGTGAGTGTTGGGCGTGTGTGTTTATGTGTGTGTGCGTGAGTGTTGGGCGTGTGTGTTTATGTGTGTGTGCGTGAGTGTTGGGCGTGTGTGTATGTGTGTGTGCGTGAGTGTTGGGCGTGTGTTTATGTGTGTGTGCGTGAGTGTTGGGCGTGTGTTTATGTGTGTGTGCGTGAGTGTTGGGCGTGTGTTTATGTGTGTGTGCGTGAGTGTTGGGCGTGTGTTTATGTGTGTGTGCGTGAGTGTTGGGCGTGTGTGTTTATGTGTGTGTGCGTGAGTGTTGGGCGTGTGTTTATGTGTGTGTGCGTGAGTGTTGGGCGTGTGTTTATGTGTGTGTGCGTGAGTGTTGGGCGTGTGTGTTTATGTGTGTGTGCGTGAGTGTTGGGCGTGTGTGTTTATGTGTGTGTGCGTGAGTGTTGGGCGTGTGTGTTTATGTGTGTGTGCGTGAGTGTTGGGTGTGTGTTTATGTGTGTGTGCGTGAGTGTTGGGTGTGTGTTTATGTGTGTGTGCGTGAGTGTTGGGCGTGTGTGCGTGAGTGTTGGGCGTGTGTTTATGTGTGTGTGCGTGAGTGTTGGGCGTGTGTTTATGTGTGTGTGCGTGAGTGTTGGGCGTGTGTGTTTATGTGTGTGTGCGTGAGTGTTGGGCGTGTGTTTATGTGTGTGTGCGTGAGTGTTGGGCGTGTGTTTATGTGTGTGTGCGTGAGTGTTGGGCGTGTGTTTATGTGTGTGTGCGTGAGTGTTGGGCGTGTGTTTATGTGTGTGTGCGTGAGTGTTGGGCGTGTGTTTATGTGTGTGTGCGTGAGTGTTGGGCGTGTGTTTATGTGTGTGTGCGTGAGTGTTGGGCGTGTGTGTTTATGTGTGTGTGCGTGAGTGTTGGGCGTGTGTGTTTATGTGTGTGTGCGTGAGTGTTGGGCGTGTGTGTTTATGTGTGTGTGCGTGAGTGTTGGGCGTGTGTGTTTATGTGTGTGTGCGTGAGTGTTGGGCGTGTGTTTATGTGTGTGTGCGTGAGTGTTGGGCGTGTGTGTTTATGTGTGTGTGCGTGAGTGTTGGCGTGTGTGTTTATGTGTGTGTGCGTGAGTGTTGGGCGTGTGTGTTTATGTGTGTGTGCGTGAGTGTTGGGCGTGTGTTTATGTGTGTGTGCGTGAGTGTTGGGCGTGTGTTTATGTGTGTGTGCGTGAGTGTTGGGCGTGTGTTTATGTGTGTGTGCGTGAGTGTTGGGCGTGTGTGTTTATGTGTGTGTGCGTGAGTGTTGGGCGTGTGTTTATGTGTGTGTGCGTGAGTGTTGGGCGTGTGTTTATGTGTGTGTGCGTGAGTGTTGGGCGTGTGTTTATGTGTGTGTGCGTGAGTGTTGGGCGTGTGTTTATGTGTGTGTGCGTGAGTGTTGGGCGTGTGTTTATGTGTGTGTGCGTGAGTGTTGGGCGTGTGTTTATGTGTGTGTGCGTGAGTGTTGGGCGTGTGTTTATGTGTGTGTGCGTGAGTGTTGGGCGTGTGTTTATGTGTGTGTGCGTGAGTGTTGGGCGTGTGTTTATGTGTGTGTGCGTGAGTGTTGGGCGTGTGTTTATGTGTGTGTGCGTGAGTGTTGGGCGTGTGTGTTTATGTGTGTGTGCGTGAGTGTTGGGCGTGTGTTTATGTGTGTGTGCGTGAGTGTTGGGCGTGTGTGTTTATGTGTGTGTGCGTGAGTGTTGGGCGTGTGTTTATGTGTGTGTGCGTGAGTGTTGGGCTGTGTGTTTATGTGTGTGTGCGTGAGTGTTGGGCGTGTGTTTATGTGTGTGTGCGTGAGTGTTGGGCGTGTGTGTTTATGTGTGTGTGCGTGAGTGTTGGGCGTGTGTGTTTATGTGTGTGTGCGTGAGTGTTGGGCGTGTGTTATTGAGGGTGTGTGTGTGTGTGACTGACCTCGTCCTTGTATTTGGTTATGTAGGAGAAGATCTCGTGCAGCGCGCTCATGCTGTTGAACTGATTCAGATGCAGGCGGGATTGTTCAGCCAGATATGCGCTCATATCCTGATCACTGATCGCAGGCATGCGCGAGATATCTGAGTAATACCTACATGACACACATCAATCAGTCAGCAGATAAAACACACAAACACATTCACTCACACACACTCACTCACACACTCACTCACACACACCACACACACACACACACTCACACACACACTCACACACACACTCACACACACACTCACACACACACACTCACACACTCACAGTGTGAATTAAATCACACAGATCAACAACTCAAATAAATACTTTCAGTCTGTAATTTCATAATCAGCACGAGTGAATCAGCACTCTCTCTTGCTCTGTTCATGTGTGTGCAGGGATCTGTGTGTAAAGAAGTGTGTTCTTGCTTATTTCTGAATAGGTTGCTATGTAAAGCAGCTGATAATTTTAGTTACGACTAAACAATCAGTCGTGTTTAAAATCAATGAAGTGCAGAGCTGGAGCGATGACGCTTACAATATATATTCCACTGTTCTTTGTTAAACTGCTTTAAAAATAAAATTCAGGGACAGTATTTTAACATCTTTCTACAATGATTCCTACAAGCCCCAGCCCCAAATTTCATCAATTCCCCATTTGGGCTTCTGATTCCCCCATGGATTAAAGTTACTGTCTTTAAGTATTATTATTATTATGAATTATTAAATTCTGACTTTTGACTACATTATATACAAAAGAACAACACACATCCAATATGAGCCCTCTATAAACCCCCTGGTCTCACCTCTCCACCCAGTTCTTGTAGTTCGGGATGTCTTTAGCGTAGAGCAGCTTGTTGGAAGGCGAGTCTTTGCCCAGCTTGTGTTCAGATGTTGAGCAGGAGTCCATGAAGGTCTGAGCTACTACAGACAGACAGGCGTCTGTGATGCTGTTCTTATGGATGTCAAACACAAACTGAGGGTTCTTGATGACGTTCACCCAGAACCGCAGTGGCAAGCTGGACAAGAGGAACAACATGAACATCCAGAAACAGGAACTCATTCTGTCTCTGAGCTGTAAACGCACTCACCAGTTGCTCTTCCAGGTGTGTCTGACATCAGGGTCTGAAATCATGTGTCTGTCCGCCTGCTCATCTAAGAAGTCGAACATATATTTGATGGCAAGCGGAAGCACACTGCCACGGTGGGCTGTGCTGAAGATCGTCTCAAACAGATCATCCACAAACTTCTGCAGCGTACCCTGAAGCGACACCGGTGACATGACTGTTAAAACTGCACACAACTCAATTCTTATGAGCTTTACATACAATCAGTATTTTATAACACACATTGATTTCACAGTGATGGTATGTTATCATAATTATTTATTTTGTTTGCTGGAAGTTCAATAAAAACTGTTAATATGCAGCAATGTCTAATTTCAGATATTTCAGTGAATTAATAGCTTACTGAAAGCACTTTATCTGATCCTTAACTAAGTTTCCTTTGATGGACACAAACTAAGAGTGTTCTCACACTAGGCATTCTAAACCGTGCTAAGCATGTTTGAAATCTGGTTCATGCTCAAGCATGGCAACAGTGCCTACTGTGAGAACACCTCAAAAGATTCTTCATAAATGCTACTCTGTGTATGAGGTCAAAACATTTACGTATTTCCAGCCATGAGTTTCCATTCAGAGGCATGCTTGCGCCTTCTTAAAGCCACAAATTTCTAAAAATCGAATCTAAAATCTAACGCAGGGGCGTCCAGTCCTGCATCTGGAGGATCAGTGTCCTGCAGAGTTTAACAACCCCAATCAAACACACCTGAAGCAGCTAATCAAGATCTTACTAGATAGATTAGAAACTTTCAAGCAGGTGTGTTGAGCCAGCTCTGCAGGACACTGGCCCTCCAAAAGCAGGATTGGGCACCCCTGGTGTAAGGTGATTAGATTTAGATATTTGTATGTGTGATTCAAGTGTCTGAACATGTCTTTATCCACTGTCCATGAGCATCGTGGAGGTGCTGTGATGTGCAGGAATCTAATGTATGGCTGAAGCAGAGATGTGCAGTCATACAGAGAGAACACAAGACGGATGGAGACTCCAGTTTTTCCCAAACGGTGCAATAATCAAAGGTCACTGGTGTGATTAAGACGCAGCCCTCAGTGATTGTCAGCTCACTGCTAAATGTTGATGAGTGACTATCATTCTCACTCAAAGGTCAACACAAACCATTTCACCACATCAGCTAAGAAAATCTCACACATGCTTGGAGTCGTGTGTGTGTCAGGACGGAAAATATTAGCAGCAGATTTCATCTCACTAATGCCAAGTGCTCCTGGTTCGAGTAATGGGGTGAAATGAGAGTCTCCAGACATCCAACCACTTCCATATACTATCAGAACAGAAGGTGGAGTTGTGAAACACCCCTTTGATCATTTGGAATGGCACCACCTACAATTACATTCTACATGCATACTACAAAAAGTAGTATGCATCATTTATACTATGAAGAGTACAGAAATCTGCATGCATGTCACCATGAAATGAAAATGGATCTTGCATATGGACTATTACAGTGCTTATTATAAATGTTTTATCCGCCATTTTGTATTCATGTGCCCTTGTGATGCTCTCATGATGCCTTCATGAAAAACATCTCCCCCTCTTCTCCTGATGATGCCAATGACTGTCCAATGGCCAGGAAGTTATTATCCCTCCAGCTTTCAATGATCCAGTCAATTCCTAAAAGACGAAATCAAGTTCTGCCTGCAGTTTTTTCTCATTGTTTCTGTTGTTTCACTCAGATATGCATCACCATATAAAAGAAAATAACTTCTGTTTGACGCCCCTTTAACAGTATTTATAGCAGCAAGTGTTTAACGTTTACACACACTGTCTCTCTCTCTCTCTCTCTCTTCTCACCTTGGTAGCGAGCAGGCGCGTCAGGTAAATCTCGGAGACCATCTTGCTGCCGCGGTCCCCTTCTCTCTGGTCTGCATGGTCGTGGTTCTTTACTAGGTGCCAGAGTTTGGTTCCGCTCTCCAGGTCTGGGGTTATCATGGGTGTCCGGGAGCGGAGGCTGTCTGGGCTGCTGGTGGTTCTGAGCATGCTCTCTGTCGAATCACAGACAGTGAGGAAACACCACTTATATTTATGTTCCTACATGGTGGAAACAAACCATAAAAATGAACATCCATATGTAGTTTTATATGTAGGTAACAGCTTCATCTCAAATCATGAGATATTATGAACTATGTACTTTTTTTACACTAAGCTAAACCTATATAAGAAATATTTTCAAAAGTGGAACGTCTCTATGGAGAAAGTTATAGGCTGTTTTAACTAAAAGGGCGGGACTTCCTTTCTTTCAGCTGCCATATTGAGCACTGTGATCTGTAAGTGACACTGTACAGTGTGAGACATGACTAAACTGAGCTGGATGTGATCAGTTACACTAGAGAAATGTGGACCGTGAGAACTGAATGAACGCTAGCACAATCCTCTCAAACGCTGCAGGACAGAAATATGCAAGAGCAGAAAACATCTGTGTGCGTGAGCGTGTTCATTTCAGTGATGAAAATCAAAACTGGGTGGAGAGTCAAAACAGTTTCTTCTCGTTTCTCATCCTGAGAGAGCTCTCACCATATCTGCTGAGGGATTTGGTGAATGTTGAGGAGTTGGAAATGTTGTAGGCGGAGTTTTGCTTGGGGACCAATGCAATCACTGACCCATCTGTCACCTAGACAACAAAGAAACAGATTGACAATGATAGTGTCTAAAACACATACACAAATTACCGCCTATGATTAATGGCCAGTAGGAAAGCATGATGTATATATCAGTGAGCATGCTGTATATATCAGTATCATTGGTATCATTTTGAACAGGCTGCTACTGGAAGTACATTTACATGTAACAGGGTTTCTACAGGTTTAGGAGAATTAAACATTAGATATTAGGATAATTAGATACTAGAATTAGATGATTACAATCTGAAGACCTTTCAAATACTATGCAGAATGATTTTAAGACCAATTTCATCTGTCAAACTTGCAAGCACACAATACCCCCAAAAACATCTAATACACATTCACTGACATATAAAAACGTAAATCAAAAATAAGTTGTAGTGAGCTTTCTAAACCTTAAACAAATAAACAAAGATTTCAAACACGGCACAGCAGTAACATGCGTCACAAGTTCTGACATGGTCAGTAACAAACATGAACAACGAACACCATTTACCTGAAACAACCTGTTTCTCATTGTATAGATCAGTTACTGACCATGTCAGAACTTGTTGTAATTAATTGTTTTCTATCACTTCCTCAGAGTGACAGATTAATGTGGGAGGTCCATAATAAGAACTGACCTTTTATTGTTTCTGATTATTACACATTTAAGTTCACTATACAACTCAAGGATCCGCAGAAACCCTGAGGTAAAGATTTACATGTTCAACTCTGTAAAACAAGACTGTAAAACTGTAATTGTGTAACAATGAAGATTTCTGATTTTACAATCTGTGCTGTTTTCACTGACCAACACTGCTCTACCTGCAGTCATGTTTTGTGAGGTGTTACTATGGTTACCTGGCATTTGCTAGGTGTTAAAATGCTGTTGTCATAGTTATCAGGCAGCAGGGTGTCGAGGTATTGCTATAGAAACCTGCTAGAGTCTGAGCACAGAGAGATGCTGAGATGTTACTGCAGGTACCTGATAGTGCACCAGCGTGTTTAGATGCTTCCAGTCATTGTCAATTTTAGTGGTGATGTCTTCATCCTGAAGAATAATTCTGGCCATGCGACCCTGCCTCCACTCTGACCCGGGAACACAAAACAACAACAGTCAGCTAAAGCTTTCTGGAGTAGATGTTGTATGAAAAGCTAACCTCTTTCTAAAAATGCCTTCTGGAAGATCCATCTACAGTCAACATCTGATGAAAACTGGTTCTACAGTGTATAAAGCTACTTATTTATGGTCATTAGCTGGCCAGCTGGTGGGGTTGAGATAATCGTGGTAGACCATCTTGTTTAAGCTGACTGGAGCTTGTAAAGCAGCTTGGAGCTGTCACTAAGGAAACATACTCCAAAAACCAGCTTGACCACTTTTGACCACCTGGCTTTTCCAGCAGGAATGATCATTCATCATTTCATACCAAGGTCCATGTCTCCGACTTTCGGTCGTTGTGAGTAAGGACTTCCTTTAAACACAGCATCCAGTAGCTTCTCTTTGACCTGCGTGATGGTGTCACAGTTCAGGCATTTCACAGTGACCTCTGGGGCATTCTCATTCTCCGGGTTCACACAGTGCAGTGTCTGCAGACCAGAGGAACCAAACTCAGAGCGAGAAAACCAACTAACATGCCTTTATATCATATCTCCTGTGACTGCTTGTGTCTGAATCCCGTTTAGGAAGAATGATCATGTGTGCATTGAGAAATCCAACAACATTCTTCAGAAAACTTCAGCATTCACATTACAAAAGCATTATGATCAAATGTGGTTTAGGTGACCCTGTTTGCACATGTTTTTAACAGTGGACACTTGTGATTGGACAGTTTTAAATTGGGTTGACACTGAACATGTATTAGTACTGATCTGAAAACAGACAACAGCTTGAGCTGATGCAGGATGTGGGCGATAATGACCAGGGTTTTGTAGTCAATCTGCTGTCGGATGAGTTTGTCCTCACTGAGGGAGTACCGGGCCTCGCCCGTGATCGCATCTATCGGCCCCTTTTCCATTTGCTGCTTTATAGCACAATACAGCATGAAGAGAGGCTCACCGGCACACTCCTAGACACACACAGACAAATAAAAACACATACAGAGCAGACAGATAATCAGACAGATCCAACATTCCTGCAGCGGGCAGCATACAGACAACAGAAACTCACTGAGGAGGTAACTGCAGCCAGTTACGATTCTTCACACAGAGTTAAGGGTTTTCTTTATTACCTTCACCTGAACGGCTGCTGGAGAATTATTCCTCAGAGCTTGAATAAGACTAAACTTTCAGCTGAACAGGTTTAAAAAAAAATGACACAAGGTTGAGTAAATAAGGACAGAATCCTCATTTTGTGGTGAACTGTAAGACTGATGTTTTACAGGAGTATGACTCCAGGAGTATGAAGCGTGTGGAAACAGCCGTTCATATGAGGAAACACACTCGTGTGCATGAGCGAGAGATTGAGGGTTAATAGAAAACTACTGACTGTGGAGGAGAGAAATAACATACTGGAGAGTGTGATACATGTCAAACAGCCAATCACATGCCTCGCTCTCTCTCTGGGGTCTGCTCAATCTCCTCCTCCTGCTCTCCTCATCACTGTCACTCTCGCTAATTTAATCATGTTCCTCTCTCTGATGTGTGATGTAATTGTGTGCAGAACATCACGGGAGAACCGCAGTTATCAACAGAAGAGTCTGATATGTTCTGAATCAAATGTGAGCAGCACACAAGCACGTGATGTGAGGTCTCACTCATCTGTCCACAGCACCAACACAAGGCATTTACAGAACACTGTTTTTAACTAAAAATGGAAAACATGATGTTTTGGGGGTCTGAAATTGCAAACCTTTGAAAACAATTTTTTGAAAACAATACCATCGTCTGTGGTATTACTACAAAAACGCAAATTTGTGACATCACATGCATATTATGTGTTCAGTCTATTGAGTAACACCACTAACTACTGACCTGGCATGTGTAATACGGCGTTTTAGCCGTTTTCACTGATCTGTGTGATCAAGCATCATTTTGACAATGTTGCCAGCTCTACTCAAAATGCAAAAATGAATAATGCTTCCATTTTTAGTAGACTGATGTTGTGTAAAATTACCCACAGTGCCGTTAGAGTTTAACACTACAGTTCAGATCTATAAACACTTCATAAACATATAAACACAACACTAACAATCACAACCGAACAATTTAATCATGACGGATTAAATCAACTCCTGGCCCACATTTATACAGTTCCACTCACAAATACATCACAGTACAGAAGTTACAGGTGTTGTGGATGTCGTTTCCTGAGGCATGTGACGTTCATGGCTAATTACTCAATGTAACTAGAGCACATACGACTTAGTGATTCAGAGTCTCAGGTAAAAAAAACTGATCAACAAACAGGTTCCCATCACTCCTGCAGGTCTGTCGTCTCTGGTGTGACCATGTTATGACCAGAAGGAGTTCAGTGTGTGTTTGACTGTAAAAACAGCTTTATGTTAGTTCACTACATAATAAAGAATTTCCTCTTGACGGCCGATAGAGAACACCTTCCTACCTGACATGTATCTGAATTAGATTAGAAGAGGTGGTCACAAACAAACCAAAATACATCTCATAATTCTGCAGCCACACCAACATGATAATGACGTTCAGACCAAGAAAACCAGCCTGGTGTTTAGCCATGAGCAAAGCAAACCACCTCAGACTGGTTGAGATAAGAGCTGTATTAAACATGAAGATGACACTGTCTCCACTTACCTTAAGAAACTTGTAGAGGAGAAAAGTAAACCAGTTTGTCAGCATCTTCTCAGCTACTGACTCTGTCCTGAAGGAGAAAACAGAAAAAATCCACATAACTTGTGTCTGTGTCCCAGAGGTAACCGTTAAGAGCAGAGAGAGATGTTTGAAGAAGTGTCACATGAACACAGTCATTTTGATAACCAACATCTTGAGGTTGTTTTATTAAACTCGTATTTGACATCAAAGCTTTGCTGTGAATTTTTCCTCCAGCGGTGTTGAATGCAGAGGAACCTTCAAAGAGCTGTGTGACGGTAATTCTGTATTAATAACAAACCCAAGCGCCGCTCTCCTCCCGGCATGGCGAACCACTAATCTTCATTAAAACGCCAATTAAAAATATTTAGTATCTTGTGTCATTAAACACAAACCTGGCGTACAACAACAAGCCTCCAAAGAAAGTCCCTCAGAATGAAGCTAATTACACAGCTTGGTAATTAACTAACCTTATTAGCACTAATCTGCTCACAACACGCAAGAAAGGTACCGATGAGGAATCTGGTGAAATATGTTTGCTTTTTTACCATCTCTGTTGGTTTACTCACTTGTTCTTCTGGAGACAGATGCAGGTAAAGAATAGAAAAAGCTCAACATAAATGACAGACCGTGAGGAGTCATTAAAACATGAAGAATAATGCATGATGATTTTGAGAAATTTGTTTGATTTTCAGTTGACATTTGTCTTTCATGTGAGAGAGCAGAAGGACAGAATCACTCATGGCCATGAGATGAGAAAATGAGGGAAGACGGGATTTCAATCAGATTACATCTAAAGCTTTGTTCACACTGCACACAAAGCCGATTTGTCACAGAATTCAGATTTTAAGGACTGGCTGTTCACACTGAAAAGAGTTTGAGTGTGTCACACTGAGTTCTGTTTGTTTTGGAGCTTCAGTTTGGCTGGTAGACAATTCGTCTGACTGGACTATTGGTAAAAGTATCTTTTTCTGTTGATGGGTGTCTTAAGTACCTGTGTATTCAGATAAAACCACAAGTGACTGGTTTAAAAAATTCTCAAACCAAGCGATGTGCCGGCTGAGTGGAGGAGGATTTGAGTTTGAGTCTCAGTCTCATTCAAAACAATTTTTAACGCATCTCAATTCTTCAGCACATCTTCAGTTAAAGGAGCTTGTTTATGTAAATTCTACTGATTTCTGAATTTAAAGTAGAATCATCATCACTGAATCCATTTCCTCCTAACAAGTTTCAGAAATCTGATTTCAAACCACTTATATTTCAAAAAACAAAATGGATGCGTGTCAGATTTGCTTCAAAATCTGTGAACAACCTGAAGTCTGAATTCTAGGTAGTTGCAACACACAGCAGAATACTTAGAAATTCTGGTTCAGCACTGATTTGATTTTTTTGTGATATCGATTTGAGAAACTCCCCCACAGTCTCCTTCAGTCTCTCCTCAGATTTCTCCTGCAGTTGTGGGTTTACAAGTTTCACTTAGAGCTTGTTCCTCCCTCACTAATTCTTTCCACAGCAAACGGCCGCAGGCCGCACTCAGGTGTGTAATATTACCTGACAGTAAGAGACGGACGAATGAGAAATGGCCATGAAAGAGCAAATGGTGGGAGAGAAAACCAGAAAGATTTTTACATTTTCTGAACGTGTGGTACTTGCCCAAATTTACTGACACAATGGCATTAGCTGAACAACTTTTACTTTTGTCCACTGCTAAGCTCCCTTATTCAGCAACGTCTGGGACATTTTCTGTTGCTTTGTCCACCACGTGAAAACTGTCAGAAGATTGTGATCACTTTCAGTGTAATGGCTCAGTTCATCTCAATACACGTCTTCAAAATCAGGAAGCACAGACAGTGTGGCCTCAGTGTTTATAACTTTACTCCAGTCACTAACCTTCAGTATAACAACAATAAATGATGCTTGACTTGACCTTTCATATCGTCTGGCTCATCACTATCAAAGGTACTGATTAGAAACACAACATCTCTCAAACGTACCGTCTGAGCAGGAGTTTAGGGTGGTTCTTACTCTCCAGGTTCTTGTTGATGAGGTCAGACAGGAGCTGTTTCAGGACGCCTGTCGCATACTCCATCTCGCCCTGCAGGGCGCTCATGATCAGAGATGCCACGTTCCCACGGTCACGCATGGAAAACGAGCGCTGAGCCTCTAGAGTCCGGATGAACGTCAACAGGAAGTGCTTCTTATTCAAGAGCTGCCCAAACAGTGTCAAAGCCTTCTCCATGTTAGCTGGCACCTGAGAAAGAGAGTCACATAAATTGGTTGTGTACTTCTGTGTTGAATGAGCATGTTTATCTGCAGGTCTCACACCTCCATCTCCTTCAGCACGGGATGGTCCTCTATTCCCGGGAAAAGGACTCGCATTGCATATGTACGATAGTCCAGGAACGGAATTCCAGCTCCATCCAAATCCTGAGTCAGTTCGTGAATATCAGTCTGCAACTCAGCGAATGCTAGAGAGAGAGAGAAAGAGGAACAGAGAGATGGTTAATCTAGGTGTAGTTTCATATAATCACTTAGACAGGAAGAGACTGTCAGAAGAGACTGTGAAGAGCCAGCCCTCAGTTCACTCTCTGATTTGATGATTACGGGGCAAGTACACAGGAAACTGGCAAAACCACAGCAACAGTCCTGTGTCAAATTTGTAGTTTGTTGAGATATCGCTGCCAAAGTGAGTCCCGACACACACACAGATCTGTTTCACATGGATATTTGGGTGAAATATTTGGCATCTCTCAAACTTTTCTAAACTTCCTTTATAGTCTTGTGAAGCGTCTGCTTCAGCTGCCCCTCACTTAATCCATCTGGATGTTGTGGTTATTTATTGCCTTACTTTATTCATTCTGGAGGATGTTCCATCATTTATCAGTGATGTGTCACTCTAACCTCGCCCGATCCATCTCTCTTATCTGCTTTATTCCGGCCCTCATCTCTCTCTGTGTCTGGAGACAGACGAGGTTGTCACCTCCAGCTCAACACAGACAGATAATAAGCGACTCGCCTCTCACCCTTGTGACCGTGGCAATGAGACAACCATTCAGTGTGCGTGTATGTATGATAAATGATGTTTGAATCAGGACTGGTGAGGTTATCTTGAACAGGAGTCAAAGTGAAACAAAAAGAGAGAGTCAGAGAACAATGAGAGAGCAGACAGACAGACAGACAGACAGACAGACAGACAGACAGACAGACAGACAGGGATGATAAATGTAGATAAACTTACAAATGAGGATCAAAAGTAAAGTAAAGTGAAAGGAGAAGGACACAAACAACAAATGAAAGATGAATGAATGAAAAAGAATTGAATGAATGAATGAATGAATGAATGCAATAGAGATCAAACTAATGCAAGAGCAAACAAACTAAAATAAAATTGAACACAAAAGTAAAACAAAAAGGAAATTTTATAAAGAAACAATAGTTAAAAAACAAATGACAAAGAATGAAAAAAGAACAAATAGGAGAGGACAAAAGGGTGTTTTACCCTCTTTACACTCCAGAGCGACCCGGGACTCCAGATTGTGCATCTGTAACTGCAGCCGCTTAAGCGTGCGGTCTGCATCACGGGACTTGCGTTTGTATGCGATGAGGATGAAGATGATGATCAGGAGAAGAAGACCTCCTCCTACCCCAATTCCAATGATGGCAGGAAGTGTGAGCAGACTGTCCGAGTAGATCTGCAGAGTCCCTGGAGAATACCGGAACCCTCCGACCAGCACCTACACACACACACACATGCGCACAAACAATACACTAAATCTAACAATACAATACTAAATCTGATACTTACAGGAGCTAACAATAAACACAGATCACAATATTTACAGGAGGTGTGAAGTACAGTATAGTACAGTACAGTATTTAAACTGCTGAATGAGAGTGTGGCAGAGAATCTGGGCCAGATGACTGACTGTCTCAAACGGACAGTATATAGGTCAGGATATATGGGTCGAGGACACATGTGGGTCTCTGGGTTTCTCTCTCCCTCCCCGTTACAGTTATATCAAAGAAAATGAGGGCAGAACACTTGAGAAATACAGTTTCAATAACTGACATACAAAATATAAACTGATGAATTAATATTATATATTAACTTGAATAGTTATATTATATAGTTATTAGTTGTATTATATAATAACTATTTAAAGTTGTCTGTGGGTAAACAGTGATCTGATTCTCAGACGCTGTAAATAAAGACAACACAAAGCCCCAGAGATGCTGACATTTGATGCTAAGAAACACAAGAAAAAACAAAGATGGAGGACAGACATGTGAGACAGAGAGCTGAGGAGAAATGAGTAAGACAGTGGTGAGAGCAGAAATAAAAGCACTTACAGTGACTTTATGCTGACCGGTGAGATCGGGCAGTTCACACATCAGCTGTGCGTCAGAGACGGTTAACACACATGGTTTATTACCGATCAGAATGGTGTAGTTTAACCTGTAGTTACCATCAGCTGAAGGAATCAGATTTTTCCCCTGAAACACATTTACCGACATCATTTTATTTATTCTGTTTTCCAGAGTTTTGCTCTGATATATACAACCAGATTTCCAGCACACATTATCTGTCTCTGCCCAAGGCAATGATGAGAAGGTAAAAGCCAGAGGGAGAATGCTTCTCAAATGTTTGTATGTTTTATTTAGAGATGTGTGTTACTGGAGGTCTAATTTAATGTGTAGATAAAACTCAGTAACACAAAACACAGATGGCATTGTATACCCGTGTTTGGGAAACAAGTTTTTAATCTGACGTATTCAAAAATAATCATTTCTCATGACAAAACTACCTGTCATATGTCAATGAACTGAAACAGTGAAAACAGAACATCACACATGATCATCTCCATTTAACAGCAGGTTTGAATGAAGGAAACCCAGCAGCAGTAGATCAGTGTTAGAAGCTGAGTTTGTGCTTTTGTGTAAATGCATTCAAGTCACAATCATAAATTAACACAATAACATGACACCATCTGTGCTGTGTACAGATGTGCATATAGATGAACAGATGCGAAGAACAGACCAATACAGTATACAAGTATTACATCTCCACTGTTAGATTGTTTCAAGAATGACCTTTTAGTGTAAGTCAAAGATTTAAAACAATCCAATTTTAAGTAAAAAGGTTAGACTTAAGGAGCAACAAATAAACATCTAAGACTGAAAATATCCATCAAAGGTTTAAATAGACAAATTTAAACAAATGCAGTATAACAGGTCTTACAAATCCAAAAGCTGCAGAAATCTCTCACATACTCCATCTCACCTTTAGTATAAGAGGAGATCCAGGCTTCAGCTCCAGCATGGATGGAGCAAGAGGTTCGAATACAGGGTCAGGGAAGAAACTGAAGCTCTCATTTACTATTAGGAGTGACTGAACGTGATCCATCAGAAATCCAATCTCATCCGGACCACTGCCCACCTCTGAGAAACCCCTCTCTGAACCGGCCACAGATGGGACCAGACACACCATCACTGTGTTGTTGAGCACAGTACAGTTCTGAGAGAGACATGATGACATCATCACTCAAACAATCATAGTGTTTAACAGCCAAAACAATCAAGACTATGACTGAGAGAGTGTGAGAGAGAGAGCAGGTGAATAGGGTCAAGGTGGAGATAAGGTTACACAGGTCCTGCAGGAGTCTCTCAAGGTTTTATACAGCTGTTTCATGCTCCATATGATGCCAGCTGTTGACATTTTAAAGATTAAACTGGGAAAAGGAAATTCTATGTCACACATACAGAAAGATTCAGTTATCAGAGCAGATCTTTAAAACACATCTGCCTCATTAAAGACCTAAAGATCCTTTTTTATCTTTTTATTTGAAAGAATTATATATTTTGTCTCCCAATACCCATTCATACAATGTCCACAACAACTCTCAGATCTGAGAATAGACCAAATCTAGATCAGTCGCTGTCAACTGTCTTTAACTGTTGAGTTGGGTGAAAAGTTCTCAAATTTTATTGCACAGAAAAAAATAACAGCACACAGATCCTTAATGAGGACAATGAAATAATACTTTTCATTCTGAATGCAGTTGTTTTTCTGAACCTGTAGTGAATCTGCTACATGAAGGACTTACGTTGACAGACTGGATGCGGCCGTATCTGGCTCTCATCTTTGGCTCTCTGACGGTGGCCAAATTTGTACCGATGACTGTTAACAGAGTACCACCACTGAGACAGAGGAAAAACATGGATCACCTGTTACCCAAAAACCAGTCAAAACCAGGTTCTCCTGAGAGCCTTTAACCAATGAAACAGCTCATTATAATGTTCTCTAGGGTCTGTAGACATGTGATGCTCTCACAGCCCAATAAGAGCACAGAGTGTGTAAGACACACACTTCACACTCACATTATGAACTATGCTGGTGACAGAAGCATGAAACTGGAAGTTAAAATTAATATTTGGACATATACTTGAAAGCAATATCACAATAAACAGCAATCGGTCTTGTCCAACCAATGGTTAACATCAAAGCTGTACATGTAATTTATGTAAACAAAGATTAATAGAAGGTAGATAAAAGATTTGGGTATGGGGAGGGCTGATTGTTTCTCTCTCTTCACACTTCTGTCTCTGTGGATGTGAAATGCTTGTTCTCACCTCTAGACTGGCAGTGTGTGGGTGTGAGAGTGAGGGAATGTGTGTGTGAGAGTGTGTTTTGCAGCTTTATTCAGCTGTCAGTTGCATTTGTCTGCTTGGTTGTGATGTTCCTCAAATCCCCAGAAATGGACTTGTAAGTGCTCATTAAAGTGTCATTGGTTGTCTGTTTCTGTGAACACGATCAATCAATACATCTTGACAGTTAACCGAATCACTTCACTTGGGTTTAGCATCAGAACATGTTGAATCAACTGTCTGTTAGCAGACACATTTCCACACCTGGCGATGCTCCAGTCTGGCTCCATCCTCAGCACTGTGGGGTCATCTGTATAGTTGAACTTCACCTCTGGGTTCCTCAGTTCAGCAGCGTTTATATCCACCATCACGGGGGTTCCACCTGGACCCAAACCTGCTGGAGTCACACACACAATCTCACGGGCGCTTCGCCTGCCACACACACACCAGACAGACCTCAGATTCAGCTATCTGCCATGACATCACAACCATGAGCTCATTTACATATGACATATGTAACCCACCAATAAATAACCAAGGTCTGCCAAACAATAACACAGATCATTTACATAAAGTATTTTCCAAAAGCTGCCATCAGCTCAGTGTTTTTCTTTAAATTTCAAACTAATGGGCATTCACACTATGATACCTGAAACCTGCTGAGTTCTGGACATATATTTTGACCAGCCCATCATGCTGAGCACAGTTTAAAGACAGCACCCACTCTAAATTACTTACTATTTTTACAAATCTAAGACTTCTGATACTGCAATACATAAACACTGCAAAACACTTCAATATGATTACATTACAATAATGACAAGCCCCTTCGAGAATAATGAAAGAAATGCCTTTAAAATAAAACACTTGTTACAGTAATGAGAATATTGGGAGAATAAATTAATACTTATAAACATAATGCAAAAAATAACATCCTAAAACAGACTGTTTTTCTCTTTATGCAAAATATAATTTTTTTCCTTATTATGATGAAATGTTATCTGAACATTCTCATGAAATTCAAACAAATTCTACAATAATACTGAGAATTAAACCACCCTGGAAGTGTTGAAACACTTCAGACTGCGTCTTCACTGGAGAGCTTCAGATCTTGATTTGATTTTTGGTTTTAGATCGTGAGTGTATAAACACTGTCTAATTTTTCAGAAGCAGATGTCTCAGAGTGAGACCCATTTGAGATCATGAGAACAGAGGAGAAGATGGTCACCTCTCAAAGCGGCAGGTGTTGAGTCCGATCTTGATGGACACAGCACTGCCCGAGTTCAGATGACTGCCTTGAATGGTGATCCGAGTACCTCCAGATATCGGACCATACAAGGGAATCACACGGGTGAAGTACGGGGACTGAATACACACATGCGCAAACACACACACAGGCATGCAGACACAAACACACAGGCAGACATACATACATACATACATATATATATATATATATGCATGATATTAGAATTGTTTTGATTTTAGAGAGAAACATAAGCTGGTCATACTTTTGACGATACTCACCACAAATGTAAATGCTTTAGGAGAGACAGCCCGATACTCGGGCAGACAGTCTCTGACACACACTTCCACCTGTGCGTCCTGTACACGATAACCTGTAGCGTCTGCCAAACGACATACAATCCTGCAGAGACACACAGAGTCTTATGGAGGGTTGTACTTGGCCGCTGACGTTCACCAGTCAAATGACAAATCATACAATCAAACACACAAACTTATACACACCAAACACACACAGACACAGACAAACACACATACACAATACACATTCTGTTATTAATGTTATTCTGTTATTAAACAAACCCTCCACTGCTGTAGTACATTATTAACTGTCCTGCTGCAAATATGCCCAGCATTTGCAGTGTCACACTGAGTCTAATGTGACAAACTCAATAGTTTGTGACAGACAGTAAAGAAGAGCTTTGTGTGTTTTCTGTTGAATATACTGTGCTGTTTGTTTACTGCAAGTGTGATAAAGTTTGGCATATCTACCACAGTTTATTAATAAACCGTAACATACTGTAAAGCCACTGTCACACCGGCACTGTGTTTTGTATCAGAATGATAAGTATTAGTCTATTTAACCCGCGCTCAGACTCCTGCATAATTCACACATGAATACACAGCATGACATGCTGATTGTCAGACGGCTGGTCCCACCAGATGAAAGACTTTCTGTACAGAATGGAGCAGCTGATGTTTGTGAGATACTCACTGTTCAGCGCTGATGTAATCCTCCTCGATGGGCTGACACGACACTTTTCCAATCCGAACACCATTCTGAATGTCTTTGTACTGCAGGCCCAGATTCTCTCCGGTGATGGTGAGTCTGGTTCCGCCCTGCCGTGGCCCTGTTTCAGGAGACAGCTGAACCAGACCAAAAACAACCACATTACTGAAGAACTTAAGATGACTAAATATCCTGAAAACATTTATTCCAGAAAGAACAATATAATTATTAAAGCATTCACAGGCTCTGGTCACACCTTCTTTGTGTTCCACAGAACAAACAACAGGAGTGAGAAATGACAGAAGTTTCATTGAACCCTTAAAAAATAGTCACAAATGACACAATGACTTGCTTTTCATACAGAGAGAGAAAATGAGAGGAGTAGAAGAACATAACTAGTTGATTGGTTATCGAGAGATTGGGTTTATTTGACATTCACACTTTCTACACATAAATGTAAAAACATAGAAAGACTGAGTGAGGACACTATAACATAAAGATAGAGAGAGAGAGAGAGAGAGAGAGAGAAGAGAATAGGCATACATCTTAACAGATGGTATTCAAAGCACCCACAGTCTGCTAATGATCCTTGTGATAAATTCATTTTTCTCCAAATTAAATGAACACCTAAACTAATAAGTAAAAGACAACAGCAGCACCAGAGAGAGAGAGAGAGAGAGAGAGAGAGAGAGAGAGGGAGCAGGAGGAGAGAAAATGTAATTTTAGTAACTAGATGATTTTAAATCTAATATTCTACTGACAACAATCTGCAGAGCAAATCAACTTTAAGTCCTTTTCACAACAGAGCTGCAGCCCCAGAGTTTAAATAATTCGCTCTGTGTGAAATCTGTTTTCTGAACTTTGTTTGGCATGAAAGATCTGCCACCAAAATGCTGATCTGAAGTTTACTCATGTCCACCTGCATGTAGTTTACAATGATAAAAAACAATTTTAACAGTTAATACATGAGGGAAAAACGGTCAACACAATCTCCTTCACTACGGTTTTAAATCATCCCAGCATGCTTTCTATGTCCTGATGTTACAGTGGTTCTGTCTGATCTATAATGACCAGTCTTCAATCTAATGTGACTCACCTTGGTGATGCGCGGGTGCGAGCAACGGCTGTTGCCGTCGCTGACATGCATCCAGGTGTGTTCAGGCTGAGTGCATTCCTGACGCAGAGAGCACTTCCTGTCCTGAACACACCATCCACACCCAAAACTGGGCTCAGACTTCAGACACAGACCACAACTCTCCCTCTGTGCATAACACTTATACAGGTGAGCTGGAGAGAGAGAGAGAACAATCCAGCATTCCAGAGGAAGTTGTGTCATAACAGCGTCCAATCTACTGTGAACTACTAATAACTTAAAACAGACTTAAAATATGTGGAGCAAATTTGGAACAAACAACACAAATAAGAACAAATATTCAATTTAGATCAATGAATGAAAAACAGGGTGATAAAACACCTTGAAGTTTTACATGAGCAGCTATCACAAATCTGAAATAATTACATCAACCATCAAACCAGACTCTCAAAACAGAGAAACACAAAACTGCAATTCTGAGGAATATGAATAATTCTTCACACGATCACACTAATCTGACACTGTTAAGAATGAGAAAGCATATTTGTTTATATAAAAAACAGTTTCAAACATTTATAAACTGCAGTGTGGCTCTCTGCAGCAGCCTCTTGAGGTTGCCATGGTTACCCTGAACAACATACTGCAGCAGTTGCTATGGTTACCTTGTATGTTGTGGGGGTTGTCGATGATGAAGTGTCCATTCCACACCACAGACAGATCAACAGGAAGGTCGCTGATGTCACTTCCCTCATAGTTGTACTGTAACACAAATCGCACACACAAACGTGAGTGAAGATAAAACAACACATCGGGCTGGTTTGATCAAAGCTTTCGAAACTGAACCAGAACAGCAATATTCAACACACAGTATGAAACATATAACAGTATGAGAAGTGCTCTTACACGTACAATGCCGTTGAGTTGTTTCTCTCAAGTAAGTTATTGAACACTGTTCTTTGTTGCCATAGTGTTATGAATTAAGCCACAAGATTTTACCATGGCTATAAGGAATTTACTCTTCTTCCCATCATGCCTATTAGCTGTTTTCCTTTAGTAAAATACTATTCCTGTAGTATTTTACTGCTGTTATAAAGAACAGGAATGGAATGCTCAGAAATGTTTTTGCCCTCTGACCAACCCTCAAATATACAATAACTAAAGGATCTTCTGTTCTCACTCTCACTGCTATTTTGCTGTATTATTAATAAGATATAATTTATTTAAAAGCTGTTCTTAACCAAGACCTTCAGCGTGTACCGCACTGCACAGAGACACACACACACACTGCTGCACAAACACTCACTCAGACACACCGCTGTGCACACACTGCTGCATATAAACACATACACTGCTACGCACACAAACTCACACTCACACACAGCTGCACACACACGCACACACACGCACACACTGCTGCATATAAACACATACACTGCTACGCACACAAACTCACACTCACACACAGCTGCACACACACGCACACACACGCACACACTGCTGCATATAAACACATACACTGCTACGCACACAAACTCACACTCACACACAGCTGCACACACACGCACACACTGCTGCGCACACAAACTCACACTCACACACAGCTGCACACACACGCACACACACGCACACACTGCTGCATATAAACACATACACTGCTACGCACACAAACTCACACTCACACACAGCTGCACACACACGCACACACTGCTGCATATAAACACATACACTGCTACGCACACAAACTCACACTCACACACAGCTGCACACACACGCACACACTGCTACGCACACAAACTCACACTCACACACAGCTGCACACACACGCACACACTGCTACGCACACAAACTCACACTCACACACAGCTGCACACACACGCACACACACGCACACACTGCTGCATATAAACACATACACTGCTACGCACACAAACTCACACTCACACACAGCTGCACACACACGCACACACTGCTACGCACACAAACTCACACTCACACACAGCTGCACACACACGCACACACACGCACACACTGCTACGCACACAAACTCACACTCACACACAGCTGCACACACACGCGCACACTGCTACGCACACAAACTCACACTCACACACAGCTGCACACACACAAACTCACACTCACACACAGCTGCACACACACGCACACACTGCTACGCACACAAACTCACACTCACACACAGCTGCACACACACTGCTACGCACACAAACTTACACACTGCTGCACACACACACTCTTCAGGACAGTGAAGGACATACAAAGATGTTGATCTAAATAATTATGTCTTTCTGAAGCAACATTTCTTCACTCAACTAGAGGAAAGTTTAAAAACACAAATTAACCTATTAAAACTTCATTAGCAACAGCCCATCTATCCCTTCATGCACTCACCCCTTCATGCACTTATCTATTCATTCATGCACTCATCCATTCATCCGTCCGTTCATGCACTTATCCATCCATTCATCCATCAAGTTATACAATTTATACACAAACATACACAATTTAAATCACATGCTTAGCATTATGTAGACTGTTACATTTTTGGCAGTAAATGTGACGGTGTCTGATGTGCAAACAGCACTGTGTATTCAGAGGCTTACACAGTGCCAGGGCTTACTTTTAAAAAAATACTCTTCCTTCTCCCTATTTCTGTCTTGTTTCCCAGTACAAATGAGCAATAAAGTAAGAGTGTCAGAAAAAATGATGCTTCACACAAAGCTCATACATTTTTAACTGCATGTAAAACCATCATGAGATACTGATAATTAATCTGGGCACTCAGGGTTTGACCTTCTATTAGTTATGAAATGAATTATGACCTGAACATGAGTTATGGTCTGTCTCACATATACAGTATGGTAATGTATTCACCCGGCAGACAGTAGACGGCCACGTGATCAAGCCCACGAGAGACAGGCATTTTTGAGCAGGCAGTTAACCTCTGACTGGAGTAGGAAGACCAAACAAATGGCCGTGTAATTAAATAAAGGAGAGATGAGGCTGAACACAGCTGAAGAGGACCACGTGTTAGTGTGTCTGCAGGATCAGCCATGATGCTTTCATTTCATTTATTAATACACACTCTACACAGAGAACACAACCGCCCAGAGCTCGTCTCCTGCTGTAACTTTCTCGTGTTTGTGCTCTGATCTTCACACCATTAGGACAATCATTACAGGGTTACCAGCCAAGTCCCATTTGGGAGGCCAAAGGAAGTTGATTTTGTGCCAGACGACTGAAGGTTTAATGACTCTGACCTTCCTGTGACCTCGGTCAGCAATTGGGTCCTGGACGACTCCTGCTGCTACAGGAAAATACGGACCCTGCATGGTCACATCACTTCATTTCCACAGGACCAATAAATAAAAGAATATGTGTTTATCCCAATCACTCTTTAAAGCCTTATTTGCTTTTCATTTTCTATTTATATTTCTATTTATTACAAATATTTCAGTGGAAATATTTTGTAGTTTGTTATTAAATAAAAATGATGTTTAAAATCAGCTTAAATCAGCAATGACACAATTCAGAGGGAAAAAACAGTAACATCACTCATCTTAATGTAGCAGCTACAAATTAAAACTTACAGCAGCTCTCCAGACCTTCCATATTAATATTATACTTATATTTCTCTTTTACTGATGAATAATTTAAACAGATTATTTCTGCTCTCCAGATACTCTCTCTCAGTGAATTTCTAGAAGTCTCTTTTGTTCCTGAGTGGCCCTTGGCTCTCTCTCTCTCTCCCCCTCTGTTGCTCATTCTACCTCGCCACCATTTTTTTATTTCAAAAAAGTGTCTATTACAACTGTTGCTCTCTCTTTCTTATTCTCACTGTAATTAATCATTGTTTTATCAGTCTCCTCTTACTGCTTCTCATCAGAACTCATTGCTGCATCACACACACACACACACCTGCCGGTCACTAGCATCAGCTGTACAGAAGCAGCTCTGTCTCTCCATCTCTATTCTTCTGCTTGCTGTCTGTGTCCTGACAGTCAAAAAAGATTCAAACAGATTCAATTAAAGAACCAGCATCTGCTCAGATGCTGCGCGTCTGCCACGGTACCGGCTACGCGTCTGCCATGTTGCTTTGCAACCACTAAGAATGGGCTATGTTTTCAAATGATATATTCAGAGGGATATATCAGCTAATTCAAATATTTTAACATGTTAACATCTGTTACCAATAGATTAGTCAGCAGAATCTACTGACAGGCCTAAAAACACATTTCCCATGACACTATGAGTGACTTTCCCATGCAGCTGAGTGGCCGCACGGTGTTTGATGCTCCAATGAACATGTAACATAACATTAACAACTAAAACTGTATTGTCCAAGCAGGACACAGAGCCAAATCACCAAAAAACAAAATGAAACAGAGACAACAAGAAAGAGCTAATATCCAAAAACACAAATTACTGATGATGTGAGTCACATCTAGACTGTCCAAAACTGTTTCTAATGTTCAAACGCTGCCAAATAACTCAGAGCTGATTCTCCACCATCTGTTCTGCTTTAATCAAACGATAAGACACATTAAGAAAAAACAATAAGAAATCATTCTGTTTCCACAGACTACAGTGCCTCACACTGTATAAACAAACAGGTTCAATATTCAATCTTGCGTCAATCTCCCAGTTTCTTTGTTCTATCCACATGAAGTGTGTTTGAAAACTGCCTCATGACTGGATGTAATTTTGCACAGAACACAGCATTTCTGCTTATCACAAGACTCATGATAACATTTCGATAACTTTTAACGGTTTTACCTTCAGAGCATTTCAATGTTTAACATCTGAGCTGCATGCCTGCCTGTAAGTGTAGTTATTGTAAACATGTGTCTCATTGGTTTACACACAGTGACATCAGGTTGAACGTTCCGGAATGTTCCAGTAAGACTGTTTGGACTCACTGTGGTTTTCTGGCACTGGATGCTGGAGCTGTTAAAACGCAGAGCTGTCACGCTGTGTGTCTCGCCCTGGATGTGGAAGATGCACTCATAGTTCTTCTGACCGGACTGAGGCTGCGGAAGGTTCCGGGCCGACAGCGTGATCGGCTTTGGAACGCCGACAGGAATGAAGATCTGAGAGGAGGGCAGAATCTGAGGACAATCCTATGAAACAAGAAGAACAATCAGTTATGTACAAACCAATTCACTCAATGTTTTTTTCAACGCTTTCACACAATGTTGCAGTAGAACAGGTCATGAACTCATTTCCAGTTTAGTCCCTCTGGACTAACCTGGTTCACCTGGGGGTTAAGTGACTAGCTCAAAAGACAGCATGTTCTTCTGGAAGCTAAAGACTGAGCACGTAAGTCGTCCACTCCTGTCTCACCCAGACATTCTGGACCACAGCATCCAAACACAGGATTCAGACTGATGATTAACCCACAGCTGAGCCTCACAAAACTATAATAAAACACTGTAAACATGAGAAGTCTAAAGCCATATTCTCCTTTACTATTTCATAAATTACCACGGTAACTAACAATAGTTACCACCTGACCGACTCTGAAAGCTTCTTGAGCAAATGGATCCTGTATTCATTTATAATGATTTTATCAATGCTAAAGGTGGTTTCTAATCTCAAGACTTCTGCAGTAAATGAACTATAAACATCTCATGTGTCAATGAAAAGAAGAACAGTCGCAGTACTTGAGGCACTGATGGTACTGAGAGATCTCCATCATCATGTAACAACTTCAGTTTCATGTTTCAGTACATGGTACGTCAGAGTCGTGGGAAGAAATCAGCCTTATGGTGAGAAAATGGCTCTTTTTTCCTCTTGACGCTCAACATCTAACTCCTGATATTTCACATTCTGGGACTGTCTTTATTCCACCATTGTCAAAATGTTATTTCTGACCCCTGATTGTGTGCTTATTCTGATCCAGCACAATCTGTGATGTAAACCCAAACTTTTCTTTATCAGATTTAGAAAAACTGGGAAAATGCTGGAATTTTCTGTGGGAAAATGGAAAGAGTTTCTGTGGAAACTCCTGACAGCATACAGGAAACAACAGTACGACTGCCGCCCAGCTGGCAAACAGAGACGGCTAAACGCACCAACGCCTCTTCTGTCCCGTGTATCGTGCTTCTATCTCCTCATAACGGTTCCTCCCTGCTTGTCAAAGTTCTCTCTCTCTCTCTCTCTCTCTGTGCAGTGTTTATATCGCTCTCTGTATGTTTGTGAAATGGATGGAATCAGGTCTATAATGTACACACCTATGTTTCTGCCAGAACTTTTTTACTCCCTTCTTTAACTTATTTTTTTGTTGCTCACACTGTCTTCCACACATCTGGAGTCTATTAGAGGAAACAAGTTCCTTTTATTCGCTCTTCTGCAGGGCTTTAGAAACAGAATTATGGGAGATTCCCAGCAGACTCTCCATTCACACAATGACTAAACCCAGTCCAGACTTATCTGTCTCTATGCAGTGATACAGATAAGAGTTTCAGGACAGATGTGGATGATTATATGAGAAAGAATCTATCAAGAGAGAAACAGACACAATACGTCAGTTTCAGCTTTAAGTCATTTTTGTGCTCACTTGAATTCTGCAAGAAATGACTAAATCACAGCCATGAATACATATTTACTCACATGAAATAACAGCTTTAATAAAGCACTTAGCACAATAAGGCACTTGAAGTCAAGTTATATTGTAAATAGACTCCTTCCACTGAACCTCCAGTCTAACTCCATTTTTATCTGTAAATATTCAAAAGTTACAGCCTCTTTCAACTTATTACTCCACCATCCAGCTGTTAGGAGCAGGACCATGAGATCTTACAGAGGGAAATTCCATGCGACAAAACGTTTTGTCGCTGTGTCCCAGGCCATTAAGATAGAAACTCTGATTATTGTAAATGTCATGTGACTTCTGGTTTGTCACTGAAGCAGACACTCCAGGTTACGACAGGAAGTGATGCGTTACGTACCTCTGACATGTTTACCCGGCCTTCTTGGAAAGAGCAGTCATTGGCGTTCTGTGTGCATAAATGACGATATTTACACCAGTGACACGGAAAAGAGCCATTGATACATGACAGACACCTGAAACAGAGAGAGAGAGAAAGAGAGAGAGAGAGAGAGAGAGAGAGAGAGAGAGAGAGGTGAGAGACAGGTGAGACATAGAGAAACACAGGTGAGACACAGGTGAGACAGAGACAGATGAGAGACAGGTGAGGCACAGAGAGAAAAGTCTGAACCCAGCAGGACCAGAACAGTACGTTTGTTTGTCTAGGTACTGATTCCTCGTCAAGCCACCATTTGTCAGTTTATTAATGCTACATTTTCAGAGAGAATTCATCTGTTTGTCAGTAGGCTAAGGGGGTTGGCCTGAGATGTGAGATAGTTCATGCTCACAAGTTTCATGCTGTGGCCTGTGTACTGGAAGTCTGTTGTTTCACTGTTCATTTTCTATTTTATGTTTGTAAATACTAATGTACACTGCATGGTAATATTGCAAATTCTACATGTACTCTCTTTCAAAGGGCAATTCTCAAGTCAACTGGAAAGGATTGTTTGGTTTTTATATTGTGTGTCATTTATCATGTTTATCATGTTATTCATTAACATTTATAATCTTACTATTGGAAAACAATTTTCAATAATACCATGTATTGTATGTATTTTTTCCCATTTCATATGTACAGCAACAACACTGTGAAAAACATTATATAAATAAAATCAAACTGAAAGATTCTTTTAAAATAACTTACATAATACGTGGTACAGATGTTTAAATGACAATCCAATAGACCTGACGCGGTGAACACAGGATGTTCTCAATTGTCATTCCTGAATTAGTTATGTTTTTTATTACATATTAAGAGATAATGATTTTCCAAAGTATTGTAGAGCAACTTATAAATTTGATACTTACATACTTTTTTAGGATGAACTAAGTATATAAAAAAGTAGTAAGACTTTGTGTAACATTTTCCAGTGAACAAACCCTCATGTGTGTAAATCTGCCTTTGGGCCATCAGTCCTGATTCTCAAAACCTTTTCCTTTTTCATTATTTTCTCTCAAATTTTTAAACACATATACTTTTACACCACCTAGTTCTGCTCACTAAAATTATATTTTAATATAATAAGCAGAAAGAAGATAATAAACGCAACCTTATTTTTCTTCCTGACTTCTCCTCCAATCCCAGGAGAGGGATAATCCCTCTTTCTGCCACCCCCCTCATCTTGCCCTTGGTCCATCCGGAGTGGGGGTAACTTCAGTGCCTTCCCTGGATCCCCCTTTCGTTAAGCCCCTTACACTGAGCCCCCCTCCCACCAACAGGCGATAATTTCAGGGTGTTCTGATCCATAATCAACATAAACCCCTTCACAATTCAGAATGATTAAGATACCACCAGTCTCTCTCTCAGGCTCAGGTTATTATTTTACATTTAAATGTAATCTTTAAATGTAATTTAGAAATCTATTCTAAAGCCTTAAGCTGAAAAAGCATCTTTAACTTATTTTGGGTGAATTTCAAAGACATTGCATGGTCATATTTCACACAGAAAAACTTTGCATGAATAAACACAATTGTTTTAATCCCATTCTCATTATTGTAATGTAATACCCATTGTACTATTATAATGTATGTTTCATTTTACCAGTGTAATTTACATTGGGTGGGCAGTAATGACAATTACTCATTTTCTCTCATTTTACAATGTCCATTAAAACACTTTATTATCAGAAAGACCCTTGAAATGGTGCTTGTGCCTTCAGAGACAAGGAGGACATATTGAATTAGGAGCCAGTTATGACAGTATGTGATTTCCAGCCACAATTATATTCATATGAAGGGAGAATGTTAAAGTACACAATCTGGTCTTATCAGGAGAGAGCAGGGTAACCAGAGTTTTAAAGCACACTGCTCTGTGTGTGTGTTATCTCTCCAGAGAATCCATCAAGCTCATATGTCCTGCAATAAGACACTACACACATCCCAAAAGAGCCTTTTAAGAAAATAGAAATGTTTTAAGAAAAACACACACGCGCGCACACAGTGTATTTGATTCATTTAAATGTTGTGGCAGGGATCCACAATCTGTAGGATTCTAACAAGTCTGTTTTCAAGAGAAAAACTGTCAATCAGCCCTCTAGCGGTTACCCTGGCAACAGAAATATTGGAGGACACAGATAAGCAGGCTGAAGAAGGAACTGGACTTACGATCTGTGGATGCTGCAGTTGTAGAAGGTGAAATCCACACTGGCGAATTTCTGTTCTGTTTCCCGTGACTTTAAATAAAGCTTCACCACGTGTGTGTCTTCTTCACACCGAGAGAGAGAGAGAGAGAGAGAGAGAGAGAGAGAGAGAGAGAGAGAGAGAGGGGGAGAAGAAAAAAGGGAAATAACTCAGCAATCTCTGCAGTCAAAGACAGTCAAATGTATTCATCAAATTAATCTGAATAACTGTTCCACCAAGTAAATGGCTGTGTCCCAATTCACTACACCCGATCAGAGACACATTTATGTATTAATATTCACACTGTATTAATATTACAGGAACTGAACTGTACTGATCATTAAAATATAGACTGAATCACAGAAACAGACAACAGAAAGTACAAGACATGATGTAGTTATTCATCTCATATCTACTACTGTAGTATCCTTGACTAGATTTGACCAATCCTTTTTTTACAATTACAATTACACACACAGGCACACGTTTGTACAGCTGAATACATTCGCTGACACAATACAATCACTAGCCCCTTACCATAAACACCAACCTTAACCCTAACACCAAGTTTTAATCTTTAAACAGGGGGTCAGAAAGTGAGGACCAGCACAGAGACGCACAGAGGTGCACAGACACGCACACAGACGCACAGAGACGCACAGAGGTGCACAGAGACGCACAGAGACGCACAGAGGTGCACAGACACGCACACAGACGCACAGAGACGCACAGAGG
This sequence comes from Chromobotia macracanthus, assembly GCA_036877525.1. NCBI lineage: Eukaryota > Metazoa > Chordata > Actinopteri > Cypriniformes > Botiidae > Chromobotia > Chromobotia macracanthus. The sequence continues at coordinate 1,019,010 of JAZGTH010000001.1, forward strand.
TGCACAGAGACGCACGGAGGTGCACAAAGACGCACAGAGACGCACAGAGATGCACAGAGACGCACACAGACTGACTCTGTTGGCGTGTGATGGGGAGAAGCTCTTTGGCTGAAGGTGAGAGGCAGTAGATTCTAGATCCATGTATTGTTCCTTCAGTCTCAGTGTAATCCTCGAAGGAGCAATCTACTCCTGCTGAAAGATCTGGAACATTCCGGGCCTGAAGAACCAGCTGGAGGATCAATGGAGAAAACAGACAAAAAAAACCACAGAAAAACACGTTAGAACACTAAAAAAGGTTTGTTTTTAAAACACACTACATCTGTTCATGTGACTTTACTGGCCAATCTGCCTTTCAGTCATGTCATACACACACACACACACACACACACACCTGGACTTCAGCCATGGTGACCGAGAGGTTGTTGGGCTGGACGCTCAGATCTACACACTGATCAACTCTGGAGGCGAATCTCTGGGGTTCATCTGCCCTCTCACAGCGATCTCGTCGAGAACATCTGCAGCCAGAGAAACACTCATGCTTTACCTGCATGTCCAGCTCTCGTCCAATCAGAAAGTGCCTTTATAATTAATATCAAACCCATTCACAACTGGTTTTACTGGTGTAATGATAAACACGTGTGAGAAGTTAATTTGATCATTAAAAGATTATTGAAGGAAAACAAAACTCAAACCAATGAATCAAGCACAATAACAGCAAGAGTGTGTGGACGGAAAGTACATCGAATCTGAAATCACAATGAATTAACTTGCTGAAATTTAAAATTTTAAAATGAAATTTGTTTTAAAGACATCAATTGTGAGAAAAGCTGCTAAAGGACAAAACTCTCTCTTAGCCAGCAAACACCAGCAACACCAGCAAACAATTAACACTTTTTCACTGGCAAGAGAAAACTGCCATTATTATAGTCCTGTGAGCCTAATACCACTGCTGTCTGTTAATACAGAGAACCCAAGACATCTGTACACAGTGAAAGCTGAGCGTTCAGAATGAACACAGACGTGTAACATTGAGCTCTTTAGGGACGGACAGGTACAGCAGGATAGAGGACGATGACACTACTTCTTTTTTAATTTATTAAAAAATACTTTGTTTTAATTATTTTGTGACCCACAGTTTATCTCTGTCTCATCTCAAACTCGGATGAAATCCTGCTAATGTTTCTCCCATGAGTGAAACCAGAGGAACGCGTCCCTGACCCATATAAGTGAATTTTAATGAACATTTCCACACCCACATCATTCTGTAGCCTAAGGAAGTTTCATCAACCAAGGCACAGCAGATCACGCAAATGCACACAGACACAGAACACTTACACTCAGCTTGAAATGATTTGTAAAATAACAAGCAGTGGACATTGTGAAGACGTCTGGGCTCAAATATGGGGTTTGTAGGGGTTTGTATTTGCATTCGAATAGATTCTAACAGCATAAAAAAACCCGCTGAATAAAATGTTCTGCGATCAGGTGAACGTTTTAAGTTCTGCGCCATGTTTATGTGTGTGTAAATGCCATGCGGCATGTTTTCTTACATGTTGTGAAGGACACACCAGCCACAGTGAGGGTCTCTGGAGCTCAGACACTCAGCACATGTGGTGTACTGAGAGCAGCTCTCCACGGGCACACGTGTCACCTGTAAACAAACACAAGTTAATGCATGTGTTGCAGTATATACGAGTAATGATGCAGTAATCTGACACATCTGGTGTAAAATCTACAAGCAGCTTTGATTAAAAGATTTGTAAATGTGCAGTGCAGTGTGTTAAACACATTTGCCATTTGTTGATTGCCAAATAGCTGAAGCCTCCTGCCTGACAGAGGATAACATCACTGTGTGCGGGGGGAGAACATGCGAGCTTTATAGTAGTCATGCACTTATGAGGACACTATTTAATGTTCAAAAAAATATTAATGCAGTTTCTCATAGCATTGTAATCTTTAATACACGCACAGTATTCCTGAGTGCTGCAACATTTATTCAGTGTGTTAAACATCTGCCTGCAGCCATAACACTAAATAAAGTCAAGATGAATGACAGATCAGTCACACTTCATAGCAGTGTGTTTGTGTGTCAAAACATACACACACTCCAATTCAAAACATCACTTAGTGCCTGAGGTTTTAGCTGTCAATCAAATATTTGACACAACGTGAGTGTGTGATGAACAAAATCACAGACGTCCAGGAACAGAAGACAGACACACAACCTGTGAGTCACAACCAGCAGAGAAACTCACCATATAATCACATACAGAGAGGAGAGCCAATAACAGGAGAAAGTGTCCCAGATCTTCACATACACATCACATACACCTCATCAAGTACCATCTTTAAATAGAGACCTTAAACACACAGTCAACACGCGCGCACACAGGAGTAAAGTACTTAGTTGCTACAGGACTGAACGATTCTCTCTTGCAGATATGAGGGATTACAGGATTAGCATCAATCTGAATGATCAGTGATCTGATTAGGAAGAACAGAAAGGTTAAGATTTAAAAAACCCAGAGTTAAACACAACACACAAACCTGTGCATCCAGACGACACAAACACACAAACATAAGTCTTACAGTCAAATCATCAGGATATAGGGTCAAATCCCACAGTAACCTTGCACTGTTACCTGTGTTAGTGAGGATTCAACTCGACCATTTTACACCCTTTTCTCCAACCCTCACTATTCAACAGGTTTTATGGCTTCTGTACTTTAAGAATTCTGCATGTAAATGGCCGCTGTTTTGACTGGCTAACCTCTGCATACTAGTGAAGTTCACACACTGTTGTTTGTCATGGTGGGTCAAGTGCGGAACAGATGCTCACATGATGACGTGGGTGGTCATATGTTAATTAGCTCGTGCTGAAGTCACTTGTGGAAATGTCTACAGCACACCTCAAAACTTGTGTGGACATTAAGCCCGACTTTAAACACAGATGAGTTTGAGATTCGGTCTGATTTTATCTGCAGAGTTCTGGGTGTTAGGGGTGCCTGATCGCCCGGGGCTGAGCGGAGGGGGTGGGTCCAAAGAGACAGACTATCAAACACTTTTTAATTAAGAGCTGGAGAACAGGAGGCTAATGCTAAATTACTCTGTCCTTCTTTAAATGGAATGCTTTTTGTGTACTCCAGACCTTTGGTTTTTATTATCCAGCAAGAAAAAGTAAAGGAAAAGAAGAAAAATGAAACTTAAACAAGAAACTGAAGAAACAAAAAAGAAGGAAAAATTAAGGTCTTGCATTTTGACAGTGTAATTAAATCTTTGAGAGGAAAGATGTTAATGAACAAATATAAAGAATGAAGATCATGTTAAATCACGTTAAAGTGTGGGGTATTCACAACACTGCTGCTGGAATCTGTTCACAGCTGACGATCAAGCAGACTGACACTGTTGACCTGGGAGTATTTAAAGACCTACTGAATTACACACCTTAAAAAATAATCTTTAAACAGATGTAGGTGATGGCTAGACCCACACAGAATCTGAACCTGCTGATATCCACGGAAAACTCAGGGGATTCCTGAAAGTAAGCGATAACAACTGACAGCCTGTTAGATATTTGAATTATCTCCTATAAAACTTGCTGTGGATGAGTGAAGGAAATTACCTGAGGTGACAGACAGCACTGGATCATTTCAGATCCATTCACCACTAAAACAGGAAGGCGAGTTTTACACTGCCTTTATGATGAAAAATTATGAAAAGCCTTATCATAATATACTAAATATATCACGAGAATGTAAAAATACAAACAAATCTTTTAATTTGTTATGATATATCAATATAAATAATAACACTCCGAATGATCTAAATTTAGACACAAAATATAATAATATGGTCTTGACATGCATATCTGTTGGTTTAATTTCATTTAGTACTAATCTGGTGTATTCAAGAGACTCTCTATAACATCAACCAATCACAAAGCTTCTCTGTAGACTCCTTTTACAGTGGATGAACTAAATGAAATCTGCTGTCATATGCAGTTAAATGTCTTTCAAGGACATTCTGGGGACTTTTTTAGGGGAAAAGTATAATAGAATGAGAGGACATAATAATAGTTATAACTGGTTTAATATAGACACATTAAAGCCATATTTAAAGAAACTGTAACTGAGCTTACAGTCTATTTCAATGTAATGCTGATTAATAGAAAACCCTCAAATCTTTTTACACATTTAAAACCATTCCACAGAATTTCCCACATTTTTCCAAAATTTCAGTGCAGAAATAGCAAAATCTGTCTGGCCCTGCGATGATGCTGTACTTGAGGCATATTTTATTATTTGAAATGTTGTAATCTGCCTTTGACAGGTGGGATTACTTTTCTGGATGGAAGAATTTCTGATGATGTGTTCCTGATGTGCAGGTGGAGTTCTATGTACAGCCTCGTTCAGGCATGTCAACACGTATAATGAGAAAATCAAGGCTTTACACAGTCATGTGTGTGTTTGCTCACCTGTCTGTCTGTTAGCGTGTATATAAACTGCAGGTGTGTGCGTGTGCTCACCTGTCTGTCTGTTAGCGTGTATATAAACTGCAGGTGTGTGCGTGTGCTCACCTGTCTGTCTGTTAGCGTGTATATAAACTGCAGGTGTGTGCGTGTGCTCACCTGTCTGTCTGTTAGCGTGTATATAAACTGCAGGTGTGTGCGTGTGCTCACCTGTCTGTCTGTTAGCGTGTATATAAACTGCAGGTGTGTGCGTGTGCTCACCTGTCTGTCTGTTAGCGTGTATATAAACTGCAGGTGTGTGCCGTGTGCTCACCTGTCTGTCTGTTAGCGTGTATATAAACTGCAGGTGTGTGCGTGTGCTCACCTGTCTGTCTGTTAGCGTGTATATAAACTGCAGTTGTGTGCGGGTGCTCACCTGTCTGTCTGTTAGCGTGTATATAAACTGCAGGTGTGTGCGTGTGCTCACCTGTCTGTCTGTTAGCGTGTATATAAAATGCAGGTGTGTGCGTGTGCTCACCTGTCTGTCTGTTAGCGTGTATATAAACTGCAGGTGTGTGCGTGTGCTCACCTGTCTGTCTGTTAGAGTGTATATAAACTGCAGGTGTGTGCGTGTGCTCACCTGTCTGTCTGTTAGCGTGTATATAAACTGCAGGTGTGTGCGTGTGCTCACCTGTCTGTCTGTTAGCGTGTATATAAACTGCAGGTGTGTGCGTGTGCTCACCTGTCTGTCTGTCTGTTAGCGTGTATATAAACTGCAGGTGTGTGCGTGTGCTCACCTGTCTGTCTGTTAGCGTGTATATAAACTGCAGGTGTGTGCGTGTGCTCACCTGTCTGTCTGTTAGCGTGTATATAAACTGCAGGTGTGTGCGTGTGCTCACCTGTCTGTCTGTTAGCGTGTATATAAACTGCAGGTGTGTGCGTGTGCTCACCTGTCTGTCTGTTAGCGTGTATATAAACTGCAGGTGTGTGCGTGTGCTCACCTGTCTGTCTGTTAGCGTGTATATAAACTGCAGGTGTGTGCGTGTGCTCACCTGTCTGTCTGTTAGCTGCTCACCTGTCTGTCTGTTAGCGTGTATATAAACTGCAGGTGTGTGCGTGTGCTCACCTGTCTGTCTGTTAGCGTGTATATAAACTGCAGGTGTGTGTGTTTGCTCACCTGTCTGTCTGTTAGCGTGTATATAAACTGCAGGTCTGGGCTGAAGAGCAGGTCTTGTAGAACCGGACTTCCCTCACTTACAGCAACGATCTCGTACAGCAGCGCCGGTCTGGATGGGCTCACTGAATTAATCAGAATCTGACAAAACAAAAGCAAACATTAACATCTCATTAACATCTCATTAACATCTCATTAACATCTCATTAACATCTCATTAACACCTCATAACAAAACATGTCATTATTATCTCTTAACAAACTACACAGACATCCCTGCTGACACAAGGCCAAATGCTTTTCACAACACAAACATCATTACAGTAATAACAGACAGAAGCTAACACTTATCGCTCAGAATAAAATCATGTTCTGTCTGCGTCTCTCAGAAGAACATCAGAACACTCCCACCCCACTGTATGAGGATCAAACCCGCATCCAGCATCAACCTCACTGTACAACTCCAAGAAGAGGATTAGATGCATCAGACTATAACTGAATAACACAATGCAGACAGACACACTATTACACTGAGAGCAAAAACACATTTAACAGACTTACTGTCCAAAATAATATATTTGGTCCTGGTTTGTTTAGAATTTCACACTGACATTTTTTAAAAAGAGCCTAAACATACCAAACCTACAGGCAAAAGGATGAGGTCACAAGCTGAGGACAGTCATGAGGCAGTGTAGCTTCAGAATCTGCTCAGCTGATCATACAAAGATTTATTGTGTGTGTGTGTGTGTGTGTGTGTGTGTGAGAAGAGATACAGGGGAAGTATGTATGACTTATGTAAACATGCCGAACACAACCATCACTTCTACTTCATAAACTGAGAAATGTTTCTGAATGTGGAGTGGTAATCTCTCTCCTGTGAGCGTGGTTACATGCTTCAGCTAACACTACATGAGTTTAGAGTGTCTGTAATACACTGAGTCTGTTAATGCACTAATATTTCATCTGAAAGCACAGAAAATCACTTACGCATACACTGAACACACACACAAGTCAAATTTTACTGCTGTTTCACTGTGCTGTAAAATGTTTGCGATGTCTGCACACAAACACCATAATGTCAATAAATAGGGATGCATCAATATTTACTGAGATCCACACAAATGTATTGTAAAAATATGTAAAAATCATAAAAGGACAAACACTGATGCAATTTAAAACATGTTTAACTGCACACATAAAAAATAAATCAGTTAGCAAGATAAACAAAACACACATACACCCCCAAACTATTGTGTGTGAATGCTGGCTGACTTTAAACACAGAGGGTTTCTGTCTTTTAAACACACACAAACACACATCACCGGAGACACAAATAAATGCAGGAGGTCTGTAGAAGTGAGCTAAATCTGATGAAAACTCCTTTCGTGGACGTCCCGAATGTATAAATGATTGATAATATTTTTAGTCTGTTTTATTAAAATGAGTTTTATATAACACAACAGAGGTCTGCAGTATACCCTCTTTCAGACAGAGAAATTAACGTATGTGAGCGGTAGAGAATCTACTGGGAATAACGGCTGATTACCAAATCACTGATGCCGAAAATTACTGTTTAAGGAAGCCAGAAATAATTACGGGCCCTTCCACTTCTCGTCTCCTGATAATACTGCAGTGCCCAGCCAGCTACTCCCAGGCATTTATACAACATCTCCAGATGCCCTCAGAGTCACAAGCAGTGGTGTCCAACCCCACACATATATACTCACAATGCAATCTCTAACCTTAACCAGCACAACACAAAGTACCTAACCTAAACCATAACCCTACCCCAATTCTAACATTCCCAACTTCCCTCTGCCTGAACTCACAAAACAGCCCTTTAAAGGAGTGTCAGAGAGTGAGGACTGGCCAGAATGTCTCCCTTTACTCTGACTTCACTCTGGTCTACCTGAGCACACTGGTCCTCAAAAACACAGCATACAACTGCACACACACACTCGCACACTCACTCGCACACTCACCCACTGACACACCGACACTCACCGACACTCACCGACACTCACCGACACTCACCGACACTCACCGACACTCACCGACACTCACCGACACTCACCGACACTCACCGACACTCACCGACACACACCGACACACACACACACCGACGACACACCCACACACTCACAGACTGACACACACACTCACAGACACACACAACACAGGTGAAAAACAGATGCTGCCGCTGTGGTCTGTCCTGTTGCCATGGTAACACAGAAGCCATGGACTCCTGGAGGCAGAAAGTGTGTGTTTGTTAAAGTTGAAAGTGAGGCTGTTTAAAGGTTATTTAAAGGTTCAGACCACAACACTGCGTAAACACTGCCAATTAAAAGTGAAGTGTGTATTGATCAGCCCTGTGTGTTTTGTGTTAAAGATCCGCCATCACGGATACACCATCACAAAATCATCACAAAATCATCACTGATAATCCATAGTAAAATACAGTAAAGGCTTTCTAAAATGCTTTCTAAAGATTCTCAGATATTTTTTTGAATTGGGCGAAACCTGAAACAATACAAATCTTTTGCAAATAAAGCAAATAAAATTAGAATCCATGAAAACAATCTCTGTGTAAGAAACACTGGTGGATGGGTGGAGAAACACTGATTGTAAATGCTAAAATAATGCATTCAATCTGGTCTAAATGGACGACTTTATCCAATAATTGGAACTGGTGTTTATTTTCATGTATACTACAGCATCATGTTATCAGCTTTAGCCCTTCAGATGCTACTAACAGCAAAAATAAATACTGTGTATATCATACGTGTGTGTCAGAATGATGTGTGTGTGTGTGTGTGAGAGAGAGAGAGAGAGAGAGCGATAGAGAGCGCGCATCTAAACTAACAGGTTGCCATGGTAATCTCATCTGCAGTGTTAAATCAGACAGCTGTGCTGACTCCTGCAGAACACAAGCAATGAACTGATCAATCACAATGATTAGCTGGAGCACAACAGGATATCACAGTTAATACACACCATTGGTGATTGATCACCACACACATCCACAGTTACACAGCAGAAACAGAGAGAATGACTGATCGAGCAATTACTGACCAGTACAGAGACCACACACAAACAAACACATGCAAACACAGACAAACACAAATGCACCCAGCCACAAGATAACAAACACACAAAGCTTGTGTTTGTTTTTGTCCTCTGGAGATTCATACAGTTTGCCTAAATAACACATCCATCTCCTGGTAACAGTTTCTATTGGCTAATTAACAGTCTAAATGAGGACATGCTTATTTTTGGCATTAGCGCACACACAAAAGATTAAAGGCATTTGACAGAAATGAATTTCCTGTCATCACTCTCTCGCTCCTTCTGTGTGATTTTCTCCGGTAGAACACAAGAAAAATGTATGAAGACTACAGGAATTTTGCCTACAAGTCTAGTGCATGACTTCTGACTCTGTTATCATAGATGTAACAGTAGTCCCTTTCACACAGTAATCCTGGTAATTTATCAGCAAATTACCAGAATGACTTTACCAATAAATAAACAGATGTGCTGTTCACACAAGCATTGGTGTTCTGCCTTTTTACTGGTAACATTCCATTCACATATCAGTTTACCTGTCCTCTTCATCGTATTATAAAAATGTTAAAAACACTCCCTACCATCTGAATTAAATCTGGACTGGATATGGCCAATTCATTCCGACTGGCATGTTTAAATGTGATGCTTTTAATCTGATTGTGCTTCTAGTCCTATTACGATCAAATTATTAGGGTAATGTAAATGCAGCTACTGAAACATGAGATCATGTGACACTGAAATCTGAAATCGCTGCAGTCCTCCCATGTGCTTGTGTAGCGCACTTCAAACACACAGCATAAGTCTCAGACACAAACAAGCTAGCGGCTGCAATAATCACACACACACAGTCTCACTGCAGCTCACCTCTGAAGGATCTGACCTTGCCTGACGGAGAGGCCACAAGCTATTACAAGGCTTTTCTGCTAAGTGCAGAGCAATTGAAAATCAATTTATTCGACACACACACAGATGAGTGCTCCATCCACAGTTACACTCACACTAACCAGCGATCAGCGCTACACAACAGCAACACAACACTGACAGTCATTATGACAGAAGGTCAAAAGTGTGTAAGAGGAAACCAGCACTGTAAGGGCCTGAACTACACAAACACACATATTAACACTAAACTAACACTGATGTTAAACGTAATCCTACAATCTGATTGGTTGATAGAAATTTTGTTCCATGAGCAACGCTTATCCAGAAACACGTCCTGCTTAATAAAACCACAGTGACCCAGAGTATAGTAGTGTACACTATGTTTCAGTATGTTACAGTACACTGTACAGAGCAGGCAGTAGTCTGTTTGAGAAGAGGCGATAAATGAATATTGTGAGGAACAAACTGAAATTAAGCTGCTGTTCACAGGATCTCATATTTCCAAAGATCTCAAACATCACTGAAACACGATCACTTATGAAACAGATCTATCATCTAAGATCTATCAGTGTGCGTCATTGATCTTCAGTGTCTCACAGAAAACCAACAGCAAACCAGTTCAGAACAACATGAGGGCAATTAAACATGCCAGAAGGACCAGTGTAAGTAAACAGTAAATCCTCTTCCATTTCAGCAGGGCTTCACAATTAATCAGAAAACTAATCAGGATTACAGTGCACCGATTATGTAAACTCTAAAAGCCACAATTACAGCACTCCATTGGCACTCTTTTCTGTGGGTTTGGGCAAAACAGAAGTCTTCAAACTAATGTTGGTGGTATACATTTAAATGCAAACAGTGTTAAAGCTAATAACAGAAGAAAGCCTCTTTAAGATGTTTATTGTATTACTAATCTAGTTTAAATTGTTTCGATTTATCCACACTGTTTTCCAACCATCTTTAATATTAGCCCAAAACAGATAAGAACTCCATCAGCACTGTTAAGAAAGCATCTCTTTCAAAGACTTCAACATAAATCAAAAATCAACATTATTAATCACAACTAGAATATTAAGAGAATAATCAATGGTTATGTTTTTGCCATAATCATGCAGTCCTACATATCAGACAGACACAAACACAGATGGACACGGACACAGATATGGACACGGACGCAGATACGGACACGGACGCAGATACGGACGCAGACAATGCTCTTTTCTGAAGAATTCTGGGCAGCTGTGAGCATTGTGCTCCAACTGAATCTTGGCTCTGTTGGACAGACTGTCTTCTAATGAATCTATATATTTAACATTTAACAGTGAGAGAGAGAGACGCTCCATACTGAGATGAGAAATGAGAGCAACAGGTTGTGTGAGCGTGTTAAGAGTGCTTACACAGTCCTTCACATGATGTACTGCTCCACCTGTAGAGTGAAGAACATGAGAACGCTTCTGTCACGAGAGGAACTCAACCTCCTGAGTGGCTTTCAAACATCAGACTCAATCTGACAAACAAATCTCAATATAAAAATCCCTGCAATATAAACTGCATGTTTAACTTGACATTCACTCTTAAACTTTAAACATTACACACACATTACAGTGTTACACACAACATTACACACACAGAACATTACACAGTGTTACACACAACATTACACACACACACATCATTACAGTGTTACACACAACATTACACACACACACATCATTACAGTGTTACACACAACATTACACACACACATCATTACAGTGTTACACACACATTACAGTGTTACACACAACATTACACAAACACAACATTACAGTGTTACACACAACATTACACACACACACACACACACACACAACATTACAGTGTTACACACACATTACAGTGTTACACACAACATTACACACACACACATCATTACAGTGTTACACACAACATTACACACAGACACATCATTACAGTGTTACACACAACATTACAGTGTTACACACAACATTACACACACACAACATTACAGTGTTACACACACATTACAGTGTTACACACAACATTACACACACACATCATTACAGTGTTACACACACATTACAGTGTTACACACACATTACAGTGTTACACACAACATTACACACACACACAACATTACAGTGTTACACACACATTACACACAAACACAACATTACAGTGTTACACACAACATTACACACACACACAACATTACAGTGTTACACACACATTACAATGTTACACACAACATTACACACACACAACATTACAGTGTTACACACACATTACAGTGTTACACACACATTACAATGTTACACACAACATTACACACACACAACATTACAGTGTTACACACACATTACAGTGTTACACACAACATTACACACACACAACATTACAGTGTTACACACACATTACAGTGTTACACACAACATTACACACACACACACAACATTACACACACACACACAACATTACAGTGTTACACACACATTACAGTGTTACACACAACATTACAAACACACATTACAGTGTTACACACAACATTACACACACACAACATTACAGTGTTACACACACATTACAGTGTTACACACAACATTACACACACACTCACAACATTACAGTGTTACACACAACATTACACACACACACAACATTACACACACACAACATTACACAGTGTTACACACAACATTACACACACACTCACAACATTACACACACACACACACACACACACACATTACAGTGTTACACACAACATTACAAACACACACACACACACACACATCATTACACAGTGTCACACACAAACATTACACACACACACACATCATTACACAGTGTCACACACAACATTACACAGTGTCACACACAACATTACACAGTGTCACACACAACATTACAGTGTTACACACAACATTACACAGTGTCACACACAACATTACACAGTGTCACACACAACATTACACAGTGTCACACACAACATTACACAGTGTCACACACACACACAACATTACACAGTGTCACACACAACATTACACACACACACACACACACAACATTACACAGTGTTACACACAACATTACACACACACACAACATTACAGTGTTACACACAACATTACACACACACACAACATTACAGTGTTACACACAACATTACACACACACACACACACACACATCATTACACAGTGTTACACACAACATTACACACACACACACACACACATCATTACACAGTTTTACACACAACATTACACACACACACACAAATCATTACAGTGTTACACACAACATTACACAGTGTTGCACACAACATTACACACACAGAACATTACACAGTGTTACACACAACATTACACACACACTCACAACATTACAGTGTTACACACAACATTACACACACACACAACATTACAGTGTTACACACACATTACAGTGTTACACACAACATTACAAACACACATTACAGTGTTACACACAACATTACACACACACACAACATTACAGTGTTACACACACATTACAGTGTTACACACAACATTACAAACACATTACAGTGTTACACACAACATTACAAACACACTACAGTGTTACACACAACATTACACACACACAACATTACAGTGTTACACACACATTACAATGTTACACACAACATTACAGTGTTACACACAACATTACACACACACACAACATTACAGTGTTACACACACATTACAGTGTTACACACAACATTACAAACACACATTACAGTGTTACACACAACATTACACACACACACACAACATTACAGTGTTACACACACATTACAGTGTTACACACAACATTACACACACACACAACATTACACACACACAACATTACACACACACTCACAACATTACACACACACAACATTACACACACACTCACAACATTACACACACACACACACACATCATTACACAGTGTCACACACAACATTACACACACACACACACACACACACACACACATTACAGTGTTACACACAACATTACAAACACACACACACACACATCATTACACAGTGTCACACACAAACATTACACACACACACCACATTACAGTGTTACACACAACATTACACACACACACACATCATTACACAGTCACACACAACATTACAGTGTTACACACAACATTACACAGTGTCACACACAACATTACACAGTGTCACACACAATATTACACAGTGTCACACACAACATTACACACACACACACACACAACATTACACAGTGTTACACACAACATTACACACACACACAACATTACACAGTGTCACACACAACATTACAGTGTTACACACAACATTACACAGTGTCACACACAACATTACACAGTGTCACACACAACATTACACAGTGTCACACACAACATTACACACACACACACACACACAACATTACACAGTGTTACACACAACATTACACACACACACAACATTACAGTGTTACACACAACATTACACACACACACAACATTACAGTGTTACACACAACATTACACACACACACATCATTACACAGTGTTACACACAACATTACACACACACACAACATTACAGTGTTACACACACATTACAGTGTTACACACAACATTACAAACACACATTACAGTGTTACACACAACATTACACACACACACACAACATTACAGTGTTACACACACATTACAGTGTTACACACAACATTACAAACACATTACAGTGTTACACACAACATTACAAACACACTACAGTGTTACACACAACATTACAAACACACACACACACATCATTACACAGTGTCACACACAACATTACACACACACACATTACAGTGTTACACACAACATTACGAACACACACACACATCATTACACACACACACACACACACATCATTACACAGTGTCACACACAACATTACACACACACACATTACAGTGTTACACACAACATTACAAACACACACACACACACATCATTACACAGTGTCACACACAACATTACACACACACACCACATTACAGTGTTACACACAACATTACAAACACACACATCATTACACAGTGTCACACACAACATTACACACACACACACACACACATTACACAGTGTCACACACAACATTACACACACACACACACACATTACACAGTGTCACACACAACATTACAAACACACACACACACATCATTACACAGTGTTACACACAACATTACACACACACACAACATTACAGTGTTACACACAACATTACACACACACACACACATCATTACACAGTGTTACACACAACATTACACACACACACACACATCATTACACAGTTTTACACACAACATTACACACACACACATCATTACAGTGTTACACACAACATTACACAGTGTTGCACACAACATTACACAGTGTTACACACAACATTACACACACAGAACATTACACAGTGTTACACACAACATTACAGTGTTACACACACATTACAGTGTTACACACAACATTACAACATTACACACACACTCACAACATTACAGTGTTACACACAACATTACACACACACACAACATTACACACACACAACATTACACAGTGTTACACACAACATTACACACACACTCACAACATTACAGTGTTACACACAACATTACACAGTGTTACACACACATTACAGTGTTACACACACCATTACACACACACTCACAACATTACAGTGTTACACACAACATTACACAGTGTTACACACAACATTACACACACATACTCTCCTCTAAACCTTTACATAAATCAGTCAGTTCTTGCTAGTACCTGTGTGTGTTGTGTGGTTTTGTGTAGTTCTGATGTCATGCTATGTGTGTGTTCAAAATCAAGTATTACTGCATCCCTATCTGCCCCACAAGACAGAAACACACAATAAAAAAACAAACACGAGCTGGTGAGGGTGTAATAAAGCAAAACACACACACACACACACACACACACACACAATTACAAAAACACACTTCACCAGCTCAGAGAAACACCTTCTCACACGCACACACAGATAACAATATTACAACAGCATCTTTACACTAGAGTTGTAGAGCGCGGAGCATGCTAGCATGTGTGTGTGAGTGAGTGCGTGCGTGCGTGTGAGTGTGCGTGTGTGAGTGAGAGTGTGTGTGTGTGTGAGTGAGTGAGTGAGTGCGTGCGTGCGCGCGTGTGTGTGTGTGTGTATGTGAGTAAAGCAGGAACACAGCGCTCTTTGTGAGGCATGTGTGCGTGCGTGTGTGTGCGTGTGTGAGTGTGTGTGGGTGTGTGTGTGAGTGAGTGCGTGCGTGCGTGTGAGAGTGTGTGTGTGTGTGTGAGTGAGTGAGTGTGCGCGTGTGCGTGTGTGTGAGTGTGTGTGTATGTGAGTAAAGCAGGAACACAGCGCTCTTTGTGAGGCATGTGTGCGTGCGTGTGTGTGCGTCGTGCGTGCGCGTGTGTGTGAGTGTGTGTGGGTGTGTGTGTGTGTGAGTGCGTGCGTGCGTGCGTGCGTGTGAGTGTGCGAGTGAGAGTGTGTGTGTGTGAGTGTGCGTGTGTGTGAGTGTGTGTGGGTGTGTGTGAGTGAGTGCGTGCGTGTGAGTGTGCGTGTGTGAGTGAGAGTGTGTGGGTGTGTGTGTGAGTGAGTGCGTGTGTGCGTGTGTGTGGGTGTGTGTGTGCGTGAGTGCGTGTGTGCGCGTGTGTGTGGGTGTGTGTGTGAGTGAGTGCGTGCGTGTGAGTGTGCGCGTGTGAGTGTGTGTGTGTGCGCGCGAGTGTGTGTGAGTGTGCATGTGTGTGAGTGAGTGTGTGTGTGTGTGTGCGCGTGTGTGTGAGTGAGTGTGTGTGCGTGTGAGTGTGTGTGTGCGGGTGTGTGTGCGCGAGTGTGTGTGTCGCGAGTGTGTGTTGCTGTGTGGTGTGTGTGTGTGTCGCGTGTGTTGTGTCGCGGGTGTGTGTGTCGTGTGTGTGGTGCGTGTGTGTGAGTGTGCGTGTGTGTGAGTGCGCGTGTGTGTGCGCGCGAGTGTGTGTGCGCGCGAGTGTGTGTGCGCGCGAGTGTGTGTGCGCGAGTGTGTGTGTGTGTGTGCGTGTGTGTGTGCGTGGTACATGACGGTGGGAACATTCTAACAGTAGCATATGATCACCATGTGACAGTCAAACACAATTAATACACACATAAGTGACATAACACACTGTCACCTTAAAAGTCAACAATATCAAAATTATCCAAATTTATTCAAAATTTATTATAATAGATGTTTCTAAAATGTCACACTATGAAAGCAATGTGGGTTGCAAGAGACACAATGAGACAAATTGAGCACAAACATATTTTCTTTTCCCAGATTTTCTTTTTGACTTGTAGTTTTCAAAACTACAAGTCAAAACTCCTTCAGATGTTCAGTAAGTGAATTTAGAGCTTACATTACACAACATCATCAGAGGAGCACAACAAACCTCAAGACTGTCAGAGATCAAACTACAATCCCCTTTAAAGCAGAGAATCACTGAAAGCCTCCAGAATAACCCACAACATCAGGCAGACAGGAGTCACACACACGCAGCTCACACAAACCAGCAACACAGAAAAATTACAAGCATATTTGCAAGCTCCAACCTAGTTTTATTTAACTTTATATCAGACGACACTGATAAGTGAACAGCGGTCAGCTTGTTTTCTAAGCGAGTAAATCATGACCAGAATAAGAGGACCACACTTACAGTCAAACATCTGGTCATGCAATTACATCATGAGTGAGAGATTTGTATGATAAACTCATATCAATATTTACTGGTTCTCACAGATGAAAATCACTTTCACTGTATCAGGTACAAATCAACAGAAAAACACCACACACATCTGTTTGCTGTGGGCTTACTGTTAATGAATTTACTTACAACAGAAAAGATCTCCCATCCTCAGAGACATCACAGAGCAGGTGAACAGATGCTGTAGTCTGTACTTTATACTGTACATGAGTTATTATGTAATAATGTGCCTGAGAGCATCTGATCTGAACCAGTGCTAACATGTAATTAAACAGTCAGAGACGCAGCGCATTGAATGAACCATGATTAAACACAAACTTACACAGACAGAGCTGCTGGTCACTGTGAGCTACACACTACAGCATGTGTGTGTGTGCGTGTTAGGCCCAGCTGGCTCATCCATCTGTTGCTGATTTGAGCAGACTGACTCGTCTAGCGTAATAAGCCCAGACAGAGAGAGCTCAAGAAGGGCATTTGGTCGGATGACATTCCCTGTGCTGTGGAGGGATTATTCTGGGTTCACCAGGGCCAACAGACCCAAACAACACTGCTGACTGGAACACTGACAACTGGATTCAATCCACTGGCCCGACAATATATATAGCAGTCATCTACGGCTTGATACAGGAGCTGAAGTGTATTGTACAGGGACAGACTAGTGAGATTCACACTATAAGATGCACTACAGGATCTGCACTGCACAGTGACTGCAGAGAACTGACACACTTCTACACACACCATATGGGGCAGCTGTATGTTTCATTCAGATCTCTCTCAGGGATGGACAGAGCCTGAGAGTCCATTTCACCTCTCACTGAATCCATGTTTCTCTGTGCTCACTGTGCATACTTGACACTGTGTCCTATATGTGTCCTGCTGTCATTTTTAAAAGATCATTTTTTTATTTCTGAGAACAACATCAACAGCCAAACCAATTTAACATTTCAACTAATTTAACGTTCTCTTAAAACAGTGCTTTTAACATAAATCTTTAAGAAACTAATAAAAATGTGAATGTCTTACCTTTTTCATTCTGCCATTGCGCGTTCCCGTGAAAACCACAGTGTTGCCACGGTAATCATATGCAGCCACTGAGGTCATTCCGTCGTCTTTGTCTAAGAAGAGCGGAATCCCCTCGATAGTGCTGGTGCCCCCTAGAGGCTGATTAAAATCCTGCCCGCAGAAATGATCATCAATCTGCAGAGGCTGAAACAGAAAACAGCTCCAGTTAGACGAGACTGACTCCGTCAGTGACTGGGTCACACGGACTGCCAGGGTGAGTTTTCCTACAAACATTTCCAGCGCAGCTCTTACAGACACATACAGACACACAACAGCTACACTACTCACTACACACCTGCCAAAACAGAAAAACAGGGTTATTGAATTGCAGGAAACCCTGAAAAGTGATTTAAGGACTAATAAGCGAATAAGTGAGAAACAGTTCACTATTCATTATAAATACTTAAAAATATGATTAACTTGTCCTTTTTCTACAGAATGGCAAAAATGCCAAATCATTTTAAACAAATGTGATGCTAAAATAAAGACTCCTTCCACAGTGCCACAGAACAAAATACTAATGCAGCAGTTACATGATGTCATTCACTTTTCACTGTTGTAGGCTGACACACGCAACGCTCTACTAGTTAAGCTACGGATAACAGACAGACAGTTCAGAATAACCAGCAAACTGCATCAGACTTCATGCCTCAGTCAACAGTCCACAAACTGCATGACACTAAATATAAAAACACACACACACGATTCATGACTGGTGTGACGGAGTGAGAGAACAACAGAGAGGAGAGAGAAAGAGGGAGAGATGCTGTCAAATCTCATGAAACACACAGAGACGATGAGAGTGTGTGTGAGAGGTGAAATCAAACAAAACACACTACATTCCAGAGAAAGAGAGACTCCAAACAAAATCTATATTGTACAGACCTTTTTTAAAGCATTAAATGCTGGTTGTAAACGCATTACACACATGCAACCCTGATCTAATCAGAGTGAATAATTCAGGTTGCAGCACAATCTACACACGAGGCTTAAATGGTGACACAAGAGCTGCAGAGATTTATTAACCCTCAGCCGAATCTCTAACTCACAGTCCCCATAACTCAACACAGTTACACCTAAACTTACCAAAAATCAATTCACCAATTATCAGTATTTATCAGTATAAGTATTTGTTCACTTTATCTCTAGCTGTATCAAACTAAAAATAAAGACAATACAGAAAAAGCAGCAGAAGCTGATCAGAACATCATCCACAGACCTAATAAATGCCCACAGCAGCTAGACAGAAACACTGACAGTGTTAAAGAGACGAGAGCATCTGCACATTTAATTTATGACTGCTAACTTTTCAGTGGGGAGTAACCTGAAATATCATCTAAGGTCCTGTAACAAGGGGCCTCGTAACAAACAGCTTTACACTGCTGGATCATTGTGAATGGGCCTATGCATTCTAGTAGCAGTTCTGGTTGAAAGGATTAAGTTGAATACACTGTTGATGTTTAGATGTGCTTGTAAACGGTTATTCAAATCAAATGAATGCACTACCAATTATTCTAATTGCTCAAATTGTTCTACGCATATTTTACAAATGCATCTTGAATGTTTTTGACATTTCAGTTTTAACATCTTGTAGATGAGCTCTGACTCAACTCACAAATTGTTAGTATCGAAAAGCTTTAAAAAAATCAAAGTAAAGTCAGAACTGACTTGATACAACAGAGCTTAGAACCAAACACACCTCAACACAGGACTGAGTTATCTTGCAGTATGTCTGTCACACAAGTAAATGACCAAGACAAGAAATTATTTTTGATCAGTAACAAGAAATTAATTTTGGGCGAACTATTCATTTAAGCAATTCTGAATCTGAGAAAAATTGCCTTTTACAATTTTTTTTTTTTAAAAATTGTCAAATTATTTTGAGAAAATTTTGGGGGGGGGCTGATATATTTAGCTGTATAGACATCACACATTAACTCTGTATATCTCTCTCACTACACAAAACACCTTTTTCGTTCTCTATTATTTCACCCTTTTAAGCCTCAACGGGTAGATTCTAAATATAAAGAGTCAGAAAACAGAGAATTTAGAATTAGACAGAAAAAATGGCGTCTTTATATCTGAGTGCTTGGTTAAATGAAGTCATTGTTTGCTACTGAAAGCCTAGAGAAAGAATGGGTGAGATGAACAGAGATAAATGAAGAGAGAGAGATTAAGAGAGTGAGGGAAACAAGACGAAGAGCAGGCCCTGGTCCCAGAGGACCCTGATGGCAGAGAAGATGGAATCTGGATTCACTAAACGAATTAGAAAGCATGAGCAAGCGAGTAACTCATGAAATTTACTCAACTCTGCTAATGATGCTCCTGTCTGACTGAATAATGGAAGCACTTGAGAGAAAGACAGCTGGAGAGAAAGACTACAAGACATGAGTGCCTGATTATATCTATATTCCAGAACATTTTAATGAAATTCTCCAATAGACACAAAGGTAATATTCATAAGGCTCTTGTTGAAAATTTTACAAGTGGCTTAAGCCAAATATATAAATAGCCAAATAAAATAAATAGGTTATACCACCAACAGAACACATTTTGGATGTTTCGCTTATCCAACACATCGGCAAGTCTTGGAATACTCAACTGACAAATTGGTTATTTGAATCAGGAGTGTTGGATTCAAGATAAATTCAATAAATCAATCATTGTTGGCATGCAGTGTTTTTAATGGCCTGCCATGAGAGAGTGGACTTACCGAGTTGATGCATGGTAGCTCTTTGTTGAGTAGCCAGGGCAAGGACAGCTTGCCCTCTCCTCTATAGCATGACTGAATCCTTTCTTTAATCTTCTCCTTTATCCTTGTTAGGGTAAACAAGCATAGTGCAGATTCTTTAGGGGGTTTGGCCCGGTTCTTCTGGCCTTGTGAGAAGACCGTAAACAGAATATCCTCCTGCTCAGACACTCCCAGAGAGTTTGCAAGCTGCCTTCCAGGTTTGCTCAAGAAGGCATCTTGAATCAGGCGATATTCTACACCATCCTTGGTGCATCCAATAGGGAATTCCACATAAGAGTAGAATCTGGGATCATCAATACAGAGTCGGACAATCTTAGAGGTGAAGAACTGTTCCCCATTTGCGTCAGGAGAAGTTAGCCGAGTATCCAGCTGCAAGGTCAGGTAGTAGACAAACTGTTCACTGCTGAAGCTGTATATGTAGTAGATGTCAAATGCTGGGAATTTGGACAGAGTATCTGAGGGGATCTTTAACTGGGAAGAAACAAACTCATCCTGGTGGACAAAGCTAAACATGTCAGCATCTTCCTCATTGGCCATCAACTTACGGCTGGAAAGAGTTGGAAAGTACTCTGATTTTCCATCGATGGGTGTTCCAATGAAAAGCTTGCTGGTATGGCCCTCTGAAATAATCACCCCAGACATGGTTCCCGACTCACTGACGCTGGAGAGGTAGTGCTCCTTGCGATGTTGTGGTTCGCCAAGCTTGAAAAGATCATCCAAACGCAAAAACAGACAAACTCCTTGCCAGGTGCTTCCACAAGCAATGAGACGATTTTGGGGATAGTCTATTAGCAGCAGCTTGTTCACATTGCTGTTTGGGGCAAGATCATGTGGGCACAGCTGTACACTTGGAGGTGGATAGCATTTCTCGTTGTCTACCACTGGACCTGTCATGTGACCTCTTAGCTTGGTCAAGTTACTAGAGAGCTTATAGATCCAGTTCACTGCACCAACATACACATCTCCTGTCTTGTTGTGGATAGCTAAATGTGTTAGACCCCAGTCAGGCGGAGAAAAGGATTTCAATGGTTCCAGGGCTCCTCCAGAAAGGTGAAGGGATATGGAGATAGTTAAAAGCCCAAGGAGCATCACTAACCCTGGGCTAGCAATGCAATGCAGACCCTGAGGCCACATATCTGCACTGTTCCTCAAAAGTAAGGGCAGTGCTGGTCCACAAAATTAGTCTTGAGACTGGGACTTTATAACGTACTCAACAAACAATAAAGGGAAGCACAAGAGCCCTCATTGATCCAATGTTTCCTTGCCTCCTAAAACAGTCATCCACCATCTGAGTCCAGGGCTCCTGCAGGGTTAAAAGAAAATGCATTACACACAAAACACATTGAGTTCAAATGGAACACATCCTATTGATTACGCATCATTTCTCAAAGGCAAACAGTAGGATATAGAGTTTAGACAGTATAATTCTGTCTGCCACAACAAATGATTCAAACTCTTGTGGTCAGATTTTTTAATTAGAAAGACAAAGGGCTATAAGGATGAAGATGGATTGGATATCCACCATACAAAAACTTTAAGCAACACCACAGCTGTACGTCTGGGCCTGCTTCAATACACACACCACAATGCATCCATCACCACAAAGTGCCTGACAGGAGCTTTGTTAATATGTAAAATTCATTTACCTAAACAGTGCAACTCCAGAAAAGTGGTTCTGATAAACAAGCAAGTCTCTAAAGAAACTCTTTGATGTGAGACACTTACAACTCGAAGTTAAACACTTTTTTACACACATTTTTTTACAATCCCGTTTTCAGGCAAATAGTATCTGATCTGAGAACAGGTATTTTACTGCAAACCAAAAAAAGACTCGGACAACATCACTGACAACACTTTAATAAGGACAAATATATATAACATAATATTCTGTGGTCACGTGGTGATGGTCTGCTCAGGTTAAAGTCAATAAGTGGAACTCATAACTGATAAGAGACTTAAAGATTCATAAATAAGTTAAACATCATCAGTACAAAGAACTGAACTGGAAACACTAACGGTTGTTGGTTTAAACTCTGCATGAGGCAACCTATGAGCAACCAGCAAGACACTGCATCCCAGCAAGACTCAACCTGTAATAAATGTTTGGTTGCAGCATATCAACTTGGGTAAAAGCCTTCTAAAGTCTTCTAAAAGACTAACTGTTTAATGTGCTGAAATTCACACTGGATTAAAACTTCTGCTAAATTATGTATTTTATTTATATAAAAAACAAACCGCACTCTGCAACAAAATCACTTATTAAATTCTGCTGGTAATGGAAAAATCAACAAATCCAAGTTCACCTTGACCTTTTCCACTGGAAGTATTTACAGGCTTACCACAGAGAAAATGGAGACAGAACAAGAAAACCACGAGGAACCGGAGGCGAGTGAAAAATCTTCAAAATAAGTAGATAGAAGAGATGGGAAGAGAAGGAATGTTTGTTATTCCTCTCTCTTTTTCTTTGTCCGTGTTTTATCCCCATTGCTCTTTTCCTGATCCTTCTTTTGAAGGCCTTCTAGTCTGTCCAACATCCCCTAAGGACAAGGTGATGGGAACTTGCATCACTCTGAAGACCTCCAGAGACAGAAAGGTCTAATAATTAAGAGAAACTAAGAGAATTATCAATCTCATCTGTGGATAAAAGTCTTGTATAATATCCTTGGAGAGTTTTTCATCTTCCACTTTTAGATTCTGTGGTTTCCCTCGAGTCAACACGTTTCAGATGATCTGCACCAGGTTAACTGACATCAATCAGTAAATCTATAATATAAATCAACACATGAATGCAGCACACAAGTGTGTAGTATAGTGTAATAATAGTAATAATAATGATGATTTTTATCGGTGAGCAAAAAATAAGCAAAGTATCCGAAACAAGGTGTCATATTAAAATAGCAGTTTAAAATGTTTATATTGTAATTGATAACGTGTGATCCTCTGTTGTATACGAGCGCCATATATATATATATATATATACACATACACATATATATAGTATACAATATATACAGTACAATGACTCGCCCATATGAGCTTCTGAGGGGAATTTCCCTGTACACTAAAGTTACTGTCTTCAAGTATTATTATTATTATGAAATTAAAAGTGAATCTAGTGTTTAGCATTGCTGGTGCCATGAACCCACAGCAAAGAGAACCGCACCAAAAATAACCATCCAAAACTGTGATATGAACCGAACCGTGACATTGATATATCGTTACACGCCTAATCATCACTGGTCCAATTTATCACTGATCTCAGACCAGCTCAGTTTGAACGCTGGCTTTAGCTCCATGAGTTAGTTAAATGATTCTAGGTAAAACAGTCACATAATTGAGTCTAGAAACAGATCTAGAAACAGATCTAGAAACAGATCTAGAAACTGTGCTGGAAGGTGAAGTATATATCAACATAAAGAACACAAGTTCATATGAAACTCAATTCATTTTTCTCACAACCACCTGAGGAGGCTGTTATTCGTGAATCGTGAAGTCCTCACAGAGCATAAATTCCCACACATTGGGGCAGAGCTTGAAACCTGTCTCCTCAGATAATGGCAAGAGGTGGCAGGGACTGCCAGCTGATTTATTACTTGTGGCATATCAGTTACAGCATTCGCATTTCTAATGGAGAGAGAGAGACAGAATATACACATGGAAGACACACAGATGAGATGATACATGCATAAACGTGTAATAACATACACATATAAATAACCACACAAAAACCTACAATATGCTTGGAATTGCATACTGGCTGTTTTTCAAAGCACATTGCACACAAGATGTTTGTATGTTGTACCAATGCAAATAACTGCAGTACGCAACAAACCATACAGCACAAATACTGCATACCACAATGCAATGTGTGCTTGATTAATTTAGTCTATGAGTAATTCAGACTGAATCATCAGTAATGAATCTATATCAAGATGAACAAAGTTCTTACAGGTGTGAAACAACTGAGGGTGAATTAATGACAGAATTTTCATTTTTCGGTGAACTATTCCTCTAATGCTTGACAGCTCTCAACCTCTTTTACCCAATAAAGAGGTGCAAAAGCCCTCTCACCCCCACTGCCAACCCTCATCTGCAGCTCCATAAGCTTCTACAATCATACAGTTTGAACAGGTCTCTGCGTTTCTACACAAACAAGAAAACACACTTTACTGTCAACATCTATCAGCATCAAGCTGTCTGTACAATATTTAAATTTATTCATTTTGTTAATGAGCGACGTCTGATTGTTCCCCCACAATGGGGTTCCAGATCACTCTCTAAGACGTTCACCTACTCTGTTCCTTTGTGGTGGAATGAACTGCCAGCCTCCACCCGATCTGCTGAGACCATCACAACCTTCAATAGACTCAAAACACACCTGTTTCATACACACACTGACTAATGCCTAATGCTCTGAGAGTCTTTTCTACATATTAAAAAAACTCTTCTTCTGTTCATCTTGTCTCTAGCAGCAGAATACAATATCCACTTGTATATGTAGATTTGTAGACTTGGCTTGTTGGTTCGTAAGACAAAATGTTTAATTTGGATAAAAGCGTGTGCTAAATAAATAAATGTAAATGTCTGTACAACCCATCAAGAGTGTGTGTTCCCTTATTCTTTTAGCACTGGGGAATCAAGTATGTACTTTTTGTCTGTCTATCATTATAAATATACAAACACTGAAATTGTTTAACTGTGAAACACTATTGATATTCTTTAACACACAAGCAAACGTTCTGAATATTATCAGCCCTGTGTCAGAGATGATCACAGCTGTGCTAATATTCATTACAACAACACAACTGCAAATGTGATGGCGCTCGTATACAACAGAGGATCACGCGTTATCAATTACGATATAAACATATTAAACTGCTATTTTAATATGACACCTTGTTTCCGATAATTTGCTTATTTTTGCTCACCGATAATAATCGTTTGGTTTCAATGTACAGCATATACAGACAACACTCTATACACACACATTCCAGCACTGTGATAAAAAAACACATTACCGATCTTATACCGACACTGAACTCTGCCATGAAACCTTTAACCTTCAACTGTTGGATCAACAAGGAGATGATACCATACAGCAGTGTGTGTGTGTGTGTGTGTGTGTGTGTGTGTGTGTGGAATATCTCTCAGCCTGTTTTTATTATTTCGACTGCAGAAGTCCTTCACAGGCATTTGTGATAGTTCTCTCATTACAATCACCAAACTATATTTCAGAACAAAACCACATCACCACAAACCTTCTGTCACGTAAGCTAACGTCAGAGAGAAGAAACCAGAAAGGGAAATGATTCTGTCTGCTCCAGCACACACACTCACTGGAGCATAAATTACAGCACGCACATCTGTGTGTGTGTGTGTGTGTGTGTGTGTGTGTTCACAGAAACCTTTAAACACAGCCGAGAGGAGGGGTGGGGGACAGTGCTGAACACACAGAGTGATACAGCCCAACACAGGCACACACACACATCTGCATTCATGCATACACAACACATGGAGGCAGTGAAAAAAACAAATGTGTTATTCACATTCAGTCTGTCTGTCCCTCTTTTTTAAAATTTAATTTACTGGCAATGCAAATTGTTCATTTTTGTTGCCGAGACATTCTGCATACAAAAAAATAGTGCAAACCAAAAATAACTCAAAACAATGTATATAATTCTCTCTGAAATCTTAGACTTACTCAATCTCCCTAATCCCTCTCTGAGCTGTCTGTCTCTGTTTCCTGTCTCCCTCTCACTGCACTCCAATCTCTCTCTCTCTCAGCAGTAGAGGTGTTGCCTTACAACAGGAGAGAGTAAAGTTTTTCATCCGATTTGTTGCGTTGCCTCTTGTTGTGTCTCAACTCTTGTTTTCTGACCTTTACACACAGATAATTATATTTTCTTTTATGTGTCATTTGTGTGTTGGCACGATTAGTCTGAATTAATAAACTAGTCTGAGTGCTCTGGACTCCTCAGCTCTGTTTAACATTCTCATTATCAGAAAGGCTACATTTGCATCTTAAACACAAGTTAAACTGTTGCAAATTGAATTGCAGATTTGCGCCACTGCAGACAGACAGTGTTAACCAACAACAGTCCTGCAAAATTCAAAAGCTGCACCAGCCATAAACCAGCTGAGCTCCAAACAGTGACTCAACCAGACAGACACACGCAGACACATTTAATTCATGAGCACATGACATCAGCATGTTGTTATCTCTCCAACCTCACCATTTACATGGAGAACCCTACAGGTAACAAAACTGTCAAATATGACATCATCTGTGCCCGCTAACAGAGCGAAAAAGTGAGGCAGGGATGAGAGACATACAGAACATCAGGAGATATATATTCAAAATGATCTGGGGGCAATGTGAACATCTCAATGACTTTCATGCATGTGACAGATGTCACACATGACACTGTTCAATATGAGCTATTCAATAAAAACATCAGAAACTCTGTGTGAAGTGTCTGACTCACGCCGATGTTCTTCTACTGAGAGAGCAACAAACTCACCTCAGATATGAACGCCAACAAACCTCTGCTCATCCCTCTGATGTATCTTTGACCTGTATCATGTCAGCTGTGTATTAATTCTTTATCACTGAGGTTTAAATACTGTGCAGATATACACAGACACATCTGACTATCTCTGTGCCTTCAGCAATCAGCCGACAGCCATGTAATCAAGACCCTGATTTCAGATCAGAACCTCCAGCAGAGAAATCAAGTCAGTCATGATGGGATTGGTCGGCACCCTGCCACCATGAAAACACATGAGAGAGAGAGAGAGAGAGAGACAGAAAGATACTGAAACAGTTGCAAATTTACGAACTATCACAGAGACACAGAGTTCTGTCTGATTACATATTAACCGGCACATGAAGGTGCAGCTGTTATGTGTGTGTTGTTCTTAGCATTGGGTGTAGACCAGATTTAATGCTTATACTCAAAAGTCACAAGAGTAAATGAGCTGATCCGCTGAATTCTTTTCAGTCATTTTCATTACCACAGAACACATGACTCCTACCCACACTCAACTTTACACTGTGTGTGAACTTGTCACCTCTGACCTATTTTTCAATGACGTATTTTTCAATGGTAACCCATAACTAAAATGTGACCCCTTCATTTAACACATCACTGGTGAGGAGTGAACACACACACCTGGAGCAGTGGCAGCATTGCTGCACCCAGGGAGCAAGTGGTGGTTAGGTGACTTGCTCAAGGCCACTTCAGTTGCTACCTGCCAACATTGGAATCAAACTGACAATCTTCTGGTTACAAGTTTAACTCTCCAACAGGGTATTTTTCAGTTAAATTCCTGTTATCTTTCCTCAGCGTTGAACACTGTTGCTGTGATGTGAGAACAGCCCAAACCTTCACAACACACATTGTTGAAACTGTTGCCAAAGTCCACATCTCTGACTGCTGGCGCCAGGTGTGTGGGCTCAGCACCTCCAATTACAGACCCAGAGAGACCAGGGAGCTGGTCTCTGTAATATGTTTGTATACTTTTGAACACGTTTTTCTTCTGTCACTGTTCCTACCAAAACTCACACTATCTGCTGAGTAAGTCAAGCTGCAAATGAATGACTTCTACTCACCTCTACACATTAAACTCTAGAAAGTATCTAGAAAGTATTTTAAAATCCAAGAACTGACACAGTTTAAGCAATAAACTACACATTACTGTCTGGTCAGTAAAAAAACTGCAGCCAAAGTCAATAATCAGCTCCTCTTAGTATATCTAAACACCCACCTGAGTGTGCCCAACTCACTACAACCAGCAGGTAGACTAGCTGCACATGGACTGCTCTTCTGTGGGCGGGTGTGGGTGCGTGAGCAGCTAACAGAGAGATTTGGCCCGGTTCTTTTGTCTCTGTCTGTCTGGCACAACCTGTTCATCCACTCTGAGAGCCAACAAGCCTCAGTGAGAAATCTCCTGTATGGCGGCCAGCTGCCAGCCCAGAAACCCATCCAATGAGAGATGAAGGGTGCGAGAGGGAGTGACCAGGTCAAGGGAAGAGAAATATGTACCACCGTAATCTGGTACAATCCCACATCATCCAACCGGATGTATGACATTCTCCAGCAATGAGAAACGCTGGAGAACGAGACTGAGAGACACTGACAGGGTGAGACTGAGGGTGGATGGGTGGAACTTCATTCAATAAAAACATTCATTCATTCACACATTGTTTTTCTGTGATGTGCAGAATGGAATGATTACACATCAGGGATTAAACAATAAAATAATAAATGATGCCTCACTGGAAAGAAAGAAACTGTGACCAATTAAGCTCCGAATGCCTGTGTCAGACATTTCCAGCACAACCTGTTTATGAGATGTTTCTGATCCTGCAGTTTAACAACAGATCACCACCCAGAGCCGCAGGGGGAGATGTTTAAAGTTCACTGAAGGGCCATAAAAATGTCATGATGTGACGTTCTCCTCCCCACCAAGATTGTGAAATGATTGTTCCTGAACTGGCGGCTTACAGAGTAAAGTACAAGATTGTTAAAGTACTGAGAGCAACTCATTAACAATAATAAAATTAATTTAAAGCTTGTTAGATTTAAAAATGACTGAGGCTTTTAATTCAACACTGACTGAAAATTGGCCCTGCTTACTTTTATAAATGTCTGTGATGTCATTGCGCACTTATCAACACGTTATTCTAAAGTAAAAAATAATGTTTGCATAATCTTTCATCAAGATTTCTCCCTCTCTAAATCAGCTTTCCTGCTGACATTCCCAAGATCTTGTGGAGGGAAAATAACATGAACCAACATCATTACAGTCCAACTTCCTGTGATTCAATCAAACCTAATAAACCAATCAAATGGGTAAAATAAGGTCACATTACAGGAGCGCCACAGTCACTGTGCTTTTCATACCCCTGATACAGAAAAACAATCCCTCAAGCACACAACATTAACAAAACATTTCAATTGTTTAGCCCAAGAACGTGCACATACAAATGGATCTGAATCTCAACAGTATTATATCATGAAGAATGTTCTGCCAAGATTCCCAGATTCCTCTTTACAAAAACAACCATGGAAGCAAACAAATTTCCCTGAATTTCTCTGACAAGATGAGTAGCCTGGCACACATCTAAATGTTTAGCCTGGACCTGAAACAGCATTGTTGTAGGTTGACCTCTGTTGTCATTACCATCAGCCGCTCACATAGAATAAACATCTTTTCTTCTGTGTGTGCTGCGAGTCGACCCCAAGAGTAAACCACAGCTACATTTCACCAGCAACAAACAATCCACATCATCAGTGATTCTCTGGACCTTTGACAAACACAAAAGCCACAAAGACAAAGAGAGAGAAAGAGGCAGAGAGAGAATGGGGGCAGATATAAAGATGAATGCGGGGCTTTTTTAAAGGGGTCAGAGATGGGGGTGAGGTGGGTGCTGTTGCAGTCCTGACAAACACTGAACTGTGGTCAGACATCATTCACTTGCACCATGAAAACATACGCATACTTATCTCTGCATGAAATTAGTGCTGTGAAATCTGTGTAAAATGAAGTGTGAAATGAGTTAAAGCACAGAAACATCAATGAAACAACACTAATGCAGCAAAATGCTATAATAACAGAGACGTGATGCAACAGCTGAAAGTGTCACCAAACACGTATACAAAGAAGCCTTCACTGCAAATTATGAACAAACGTTTATAAACACACAAACATAATTCCCTGATGTCAAGAGTGCACTCAGATCAAAAATAACAGCACATCTTATGTATCTTCAATAAAACAAAAGCACTCAGTGCAATCAAACAAGACAAACAGTGTAATGAGAATGAAGTTACTGGTGCTGAAGGCAGAAAACACTCAAAGGACCATGAAACTGCTATAATACTGTACTGTTTAAAAAACTCAGGCGTAGTTTCACAGACACGACTCAGATTAAGCCAGAAGTAAGCCTGACTTAAATTAGGACATTTAAGTAGCTTTTATGAACATGCTCTATAAAAAATGACTGGTGTTCATCTTAAGATACAACAATAGCACTGATGTATTTCAAGATGTGTCAGGGCTAAATTTTAGTTAAGACAGCTCAAACATGCATTTTATTCTGGAACTGGACCGAAGCCTTGTCTGTAAAAGCGGGTCTCAGTGGCTAAAATAAACAGCACATTAAAAGCATTTAAAAAAAACAGCTTATATTTATATCATCAACAAAGTCACTGCAAATTCATACCAAAATTTCAACAACACCAAGCACTAATGTAGACTCATGACTGATAACTTAGACGGATGTATTAAATTTGTTTGTTTTTGAGCTTTGTGTGTAAAACTGTATTGTGTTGTATTAAATACAGAATTAGCTGCAGTGAGTGTGTGTGGATTATTTACAGGCTGATCTTAAAGTACTGAATTATTTAAACGTCTGCACAGTTAAAACTGCTGGAGAACAGTACACAGCACTAAAACCAAACTGCATGTTTGAGCGAATGCACAAGCGTGTGTGCATGTGTAAAGAAAATGCAACACTGCAGTGCTCTGTGAAATCAAAGAGTGAGATTGTGGAAAACTGTGTGTGTGTGCTGACATGCAGAGGTGGCAAGAGGTTGTTGTGTCTAGATGTTAACCATCATTCATGTAGCAGACATTGAAAAATATTGTATCGTTTATATCAGTCATCCAGTAGTTCACACATGGCAGTTAACACTGTGAATCTGGTTCCTCAGGGCAGCACTAAAGTTCCTCTGCAAAACAACAAACATTAAACTCATATCATGTTTACAGAAGCCCAGAACCATAACTCTCAATTAACACATAGCAGGACAGAGAGAGAGAAATGACGCTCACTTACACTGCAGAAATAAACCGATTAGTAAAGTCAGAGAGTGAGAAACATATGAGAAAGGGAAATAAAATGCATGGAGGGGTCAGTGCTGCTTTTGCCATCGACTGCATTTAAAGAAAAACACATCTGAGATTGAGGCTGAAAGAGCCCATTTAGCACAAATCCATCCAAACCCTGACACACACACAAACAGAGGAGATGTGAGCAGAAAACAGGAGGAAAATTTGAATGATGAGAGAGGTGAAACTGAGAAAAATCCATCCAAAAAACCATCGCCTGCCTGAATCACACATTTAAACAATTGTTTTGTATGCAAAAGCTCTGCCTATGACTCAGATTTGAGGGAAGACTTTCTTTATGAAACATCTGAAAGAAGTATTTCAACCCTGCTTGAAAAATTCATTGTATTTGCCATTTTGTTTAGTGAGACTACTGGCCAGAAACTTCACACTTCAGGGAAGTTTCAGGTTCTTGATGACTCTGCTACAAAAAGCCTGTGTGGCATCTGTCGACGGTAGGATCCAGAGTCAGAGCTGAATATATGCAAATATAATGCAAGCTGTTTGTTCACAGCTTGTCAACAAAGCAGACATGCGGCACTATTTCACTTACAAAAGCACACAGACAAAACCTGTAAAATATGTTTAAAATGAACAGATCAGGAGAAACAACACAGACGACTTATGAAAACATGTCTGACAGACATCCCGACCCTTCAGAGTTAAAGAGTGACAGGCAGTGAATGTGACTGATAATATTAACATACATGATGTTCATGTCTTTACAGACACTAACCAGCTGAGAGAATATTATGCATTTTGCTTTACAGTAAAGCTCCATTTTTTAACATCAGTTAACTAACAATGAACAATACATCTACAGCATGTATTAATCTTACTTAATGTTAACATCTATATTTTAAAATCAAAAGCTGTATCTGTTAACATTTGTTAATGCACTAAGAACTAATGGGAGGCCTGTATGCTGGAATGTCATTTCTGTTTAAATAAATCTGCTCATAAAACAGGACAGAAACATGCTGGTCAGGTGAGAGTTTAGGGTTTATTAATTAAACAGAATTTTACAATCCATGTGTTCAGTCACCTGTTAATACTTTCCTTTCATGTTCATGTTTTACAGGTCAGTCATAACTCTCGTATCGTGGCAACGCCAGTGTACACTTTGCATGACATCACTGTTTGGGTTTGTTGTAAGAATGTTCTCCTTGATCACAGCCAGAAATAGAGGACGAAAGTTACAGCTGCCACTTTTTACTGTTTGCTTTGTTGTTTTTCTCATTTTCCTTCCGTCTTATCCTCCAGGCTCGCCCGCTCATCTCTCAGTTTTACTGCCTGTTTTTCATTGCTTCTCTTGGAATTATTAGAGATGGTGTGCACATTCAAACACATATAATGCATTAACAGATTCCTTTTAAATGAATACTGATACTTGTTTATACCTAAACATCTTTTTCAACATCTTTACCGTACTCTTAACATCTTATTGTAAACAACTGAACTTAATGTATACTGCTTTTTTTTTGGCAACAGGTTTGTTTAAAGCTTGTTTGTTTTATACTTTTAACTTACAGCTGTTTAAAAGATTCCTTTAATAGAAAAGAACTAGAGCATCCAGTAAACATTTTACTGGGGCTGTCAATCATATAAGTTATGAAGGGGACAGAAGCAAGTTTGTGCGCAGTCTTGCTTTTCATTACATATTTAATAACCCCAAAAAACTGAGCACGTGATGTCGTTTGCGTACACTGGATTGTTGAAGTATCTCAGAATTGAACTTCGTGAACAGTGTCTCACTTTTGGAAGCATGATGTTAAGTGTTAAACTTTTTTCACTGCTGTCACAGGTGGGATACCTGACACGTTGAGGGAATGGCGGAGAGGCTGAACATGGTTTAAAAATCATCTTCATGCATCAGATTCTGTTTGCTACAGAACTGCACTACTGTTTCCTTCTTGAATACAAGTCTGCTTTTGATTGGAGCACTTTATGCATTTTAAATGCTCAGCACAAAGCAAAAGACACATATAAACAGAATTTAAATAATAATTTACAGGAACGTGACAAGTATTATGTTAGATTACACAATAGGGGTTTAGATGCAACATTTTCGCCATGCTGTAGGCCTGATGTTCTTAAGTGTGCAGAAGAACTCTTGCTGTTTGATCTTTAACAAACACAACAGCCAGACCGTGAAAATGCTTTTTAATATCAGACTTCAGGACAAAATAACTGCAGCAGGAAAGTGTGAGAGCGGCAGAGAGACAAAGTACAGCAGGAGAATTTATTAAGGAAATAGGGAAAAAACAGACCTTCCTACATGTACAGGAACCACATCTAGCAACTTACACATTCCAACACTGTAGTGATGTGAACAGCTGAAGTTCACTTGGATTAATCTGAGAGTTTAATACCCCTCTGGAGTCTCATCCTCTGAGCAGAGATCTTTACAGCACACTAACACACCTTATGTCTTTTTCATAACAGAGGGCCAATCGATCATAAGGGCCCCACAGGGACCCTGGAAATTGCCCTGGGTCAGGTATTGGGCCTTGAAATCTTTGCAGTGCAGCACACAAGAGTTTACAGAATACAGAATGGTAGAGGACACTGAGAGAAATGATAAACAGAAAGTGAACACAGGCTGAGCTATGGGCAGCAGAACGCAGCAATTATGAGCTCTAGAGCTGCTGCCTGGCATGTTGAGAAGCACAAGAGGAGCACAAAATAGACAAAGACACGCCAGTGTGGAAAGATACTGTAGAAGAGACAAAAACTTTTGTTTTGTTTGCTGTTGACCAACCACCAACAAAATTTGCCAAACAGTAACAGTACCACAGTGTTCTGTGCTATGAATACATGCTGATATCCTGGAAAAAGTGTGTACCATCTGATCGACTGTACTACGGTATCATCACAGTACACAGGGGCACAGCAACAACATATTCAACTGTAACAGCAGCAATCATGGTCAGAATAATTTCTCCTCCACAGAGACATGTACCTCACACATTCACTAATCTTTCATTTGTAATAATCAATAACTAACCAAAAGTCTAATTCCCTCCCTTTGTGCCCAATTTATTGCAGCGTGCATATCTTTCGCTCCATAATTGCGATCCACTTATGCAATTCCTTCCCCATTATTTTCGGCCTGCCGAGATAAATTGTTTTGAAGTTGTTTTTCTGCACACATGCCACATGCGCTCTAATGCTGCATCCGAAACAGAGAGTCCATTAACACGAGGTGATACAATATCACATACCACACAGTATTTATTAATAAACAATAATATTACGTTTGTTGGTGATGATGCCATAATGAGTCCTACCTGTCGCGACATTCCCTTAATCATAGTAAAACCTACATACAGTACTTCATACAAAGGTATTGTTTAATGAAAAACATGTCTAGCGGACCGGCTGTCGATTCATTAAATCATATGCTATTCCCTCACAAAAGTAGTTTATGCGGCGTTTCTCCGTTGAGTTTCTCTGTTCGCCGTGACTGCAGGCTTGTATCTGAAGCGTCCTGAGCTGCAGGTCTCGTGTGTGACGTGAAGTTTGTTTGAAACTACTTCTGGTTCACCGACACGCTGAAGTCCTGCACGGTCAGCCCTCGTGTGCTGTGAAGAACCGCAGAAACCTTCAGCGTTCAGCTTCTATACTTACTGACCTGTAGTGTTATCAAGAGTAATGACGACACCCTGACACCAATGCCATTTGTGTGAAGACTCACAAAATACAACAAAGATGAATGAAGTATTTTTAACACACGTTCAGCATTTGTGCAAGCCCTACAGGACCATAAACAATGACTTCATGAAGGCTAACCTGAGGGTTAAGTGCTCTGGTGTGGTTCTGTTATTCATTGTTTAGTCTACAGAGACGTAAAGAGGGAGGTGGTCTTAACCTGCCGACCCATGAGGCCTCAAGTCTTCCCGTTAGGATCGCACTCACGCCTGAGGAAACGCAT
>JAZGTH010000001.1:1060000-1107500 GCA_036877525.1 Chromobotia macracanthus
CTGCCATTGTGGTGCTGATATTTGTGAGGTCCTGCACCACCTAGATGTTCTTCAAATATGTAAAAGGTTTATCACACATCACACAAATCTGGTTTATTTGTGTGATGTTCCATTTAAAAATGGAACATCCATACAGATACATTAGTAACTGCTGAATCACTGCTATGTTGTCTGAGGCATGAGTTGTTTTGACATTTAAACAGCAGTTATTCAGTGTGAATCTGTAATGTTTTCCTTTAAGACTCTATACAATCACATCTAATTCCATCAGTTCAGCTGTGAAGTGAAACATCCTGCACTTGAGTTAGAGTCTTTGGCTGATCACAGATACAGTTCTCCACATTGACTCTAGTTCATCTTAAGCCTGTTTTAGTCCAACACACTGTTTTGAAGACCTGTCTTGAGTCTTATAGTTTTTCTTTTGTTGCTAGTTTTAAATCTTGCTGTATATTTTATATCTGTATATTAAGCAAAAGAATGGGCCCGCACTGTTTTTCTAGATTAGGATTTTAGAAAATCAACATCAGTCTGGACACTGACTCACATTCTGTTCCTGATTTTAACCTTCATCTTGTCAACAACATGATCATTCCAGAACTGTTGCTTTTCTGTTAAACTGCAGCTTTCCTGACAGTAAGTGCTGGAGTCTGTTTCTCATGCCTCAAGATGACCAGAGGATGTTTCCCCTTCAGATTTAGTTCCTCACAAAGTTTCCTTTTAAATAGTTTGGCAAGACCACAAAGTGCTATTCACAAGATATTTTTCCTCATTTTTCTTATTTCTGATATTTAATAAGACACTGTCAACTAAAATCCTCCAAAATCAACTCAATTTCAACATTCTCAGTAAATACCACAATGATAACAAAAGTGTAAGAAATGTCAATGTTGCGTTTACAAGTGCAGCTGTTATAAAACTGTAACCAGTGTTGAAAGAGCAGCTGATCACAGTAATGAAAGTTTTCCTGTGATAATCCTTCATTAAATCCTCGGGTGCTTCACTGGAGAGAGAAACTGCGACAAACAAAGTGGAAGCTTGTGGCTTCAGTGACAATTAAAATGTGATCTGACACAGATTAAAAATATAAAAGCAAAAGTCACTAGTCATTGGATTTGCTATTATTTGCTAGGCTAGTGACTATAACCTTCGAATGATTTTCAGTGTCTTGTCTCATGAGAAAATCAAACTACCTTAAGTTTTTTCTTTTTAACCCTTAAAGTATTTCAGGTCTAGAAATGTAAACATTGGTAAACATTCTTTTTGTGTTCTCATAAAACTTGTGTTTCTGGGTGATTATATGGAGCAGATCACAGACAGTGAGTGATGCAGCTGTGGTTCTCCTCTTAATTACATCAGTGGAAAGTTATGAAGCAACAAACTACAACATTTCCTGAAAAACAGACACATTTATGATAATCTTCTTTAAACAAAACATCAGTTTCATATCCTTGTGTGATTTGAGTACATGACGGAAGTTTAAATAATGCATTCAGTGGAAAGTGAGCAGATCTTCTGACCACAGAGCAGCTGATCTCACACGTGAACTGTATTCCTGCTGTTAGCAGGTTTAATCACTGTTTAACTCTCTCTGTATGATTCACGTTCGGCTGCAGAGATGTTCAGGGATGAGAGATCAATACAGCACATTGAAAACGCAGGATTCCATTTTCTGACCCCTTACCTTCATCTGTCTCCACCAGTGTTGCCATGACTACAGCCACACTGGCCACCTTCCTTCCCGTGCTTCTGCTCTTCATGAAGACTATTGTGAGTGTGTTTCTGTGTGTGTGTGTGTGTGTGTGTGAGGAGCAGGCAACCATTGCAAGAAAAATCAACAGCAGAAACACCTAGAATTGTTCAAGCAACTTCGATATCCTGATGGAGAAACTTCAGTGGATCATGGAGACTGATCAGCCTCTCTCAGTAAAGAAGTAAATCTATTTCTGAATTTCTTGCAACAATATCAAGCACATGGCTGTGTCGCATTTCATTGGGGGATTTGTCCTCTTATTCTCTACAGTTAAAAAGCAACAAGACAGAGAATGTGACAATGACTCCTAAATGAAT
Source organism: Chromobotia macracanthus (assembly GCA_036877525.1). Classification (NCBI taxonomy): domain Eukaryota; kingdom Metazoa; phylum Chordata; class Actinopteri; order Cypriniformes; family Botiidae; genus Chromobotia; species Chromobotia macracanthus. The sequence goes on from JAZGTH010000001.1 coordinate 1,062,068, forward strand.
CTGACAAAACACTTAACAGGTAAATAAGATGCCTTTACATTTCAGAGTTGCATCCAATTACAGATTTACCCACCCATAAAACTGGGATGCTGTTGATCAAAATAAGCTGCAGTGTGGAGCAGATCATCTCTGTCTACATGACACTACAACAACCCTGATCTCACATGGCTGTTACATTACTGATTTGTCCACATCAGTTCTGGCTTAATTTCTGAGGTTCCCAGAACATGCTGTCATATTCTGCTGAAGAGACTCTACTGTTATTATACAGGCCCAGAAAACAGTGTTTCACACTGATAAATACTAATTTAATGAGATTAAATTACACCAGACAGTCCCTCACACAGAGAATTTATTTGCTTACAGTAAATCACCATCAACAATCCTGCCAGCAAAGAGAGAGAGAGAGAGAGAGAGAGAGAGCTGAATGTTTAGTATGGATGAACACTGTCTCAGATCTTCATTATTCACCATCATCTTCATCCGTGATTCACCAACAAGTTCTGCAGAGAAAACAAATGCACAGATCAACATGTCAACAGCCGCTCTGTTCCTGCTCAGATCTGAAGCTTTTCAATCCATCTTTATCATTATCACACTTCTAGTCACATGTTGTTTAAAACAAACAAGCATGTCCAACACCCAGACAGTGAGGATGTGACCTTCAGATCTGATGGTTTTGTCTGATGTTTGTCTCTTCCTCCACAGCAGTTGTTCTAGTAAAGTGTTCAGTGTTCAGCAGAGGACAGATGAGTACCACCTGCTCTTTTAAAAAGACAATACAGAAAAAACAGGCTGGACTGCAGTGTCTCAGGTCAAACTCAGATACCAAACTCAGTGGAAGATCACCCGGGCACCTTCCCTCCTGTTCTTCAGATTAATGACTCTCCAGAAAGCTTAATTACCAGTTGTCACCAATACACACTGTCAACCTCAACCTTACACCTCAGCACCCATCTGAGCCCACTCGATTGCTGTACAACACCTGCTCACTTTATTATAACACACGCGGCTGTCACCGTACTGTACACGACACACCCGGCTGTCGCTGCACTCTACCCGACACACACTACTGAACTTTCAAATGTTATTCATCTACAGGCAAAAAATAGATACTGAAAATCAAATGAATCCAACAGATCTGAGATCTACATTAATCATCTACATTATTTTACTTACTTTACATTATTATTACATAATTTTATCTCTTACTGTATGCAAATGATTGAATTATTTATATATATTTGTTTGTCTCCTAATAATGTTTAACAGCCACATCTAAGAGAAAGTGAAGAGGTGATAAAACATCAGCACTTGACAAACACATGAGCGACAACATTCTCCTCTGGCTAGATGCACGGCATTCTAGGAAATGGCAGAAAACATGTAGAGAGGTAAGAAATGAAAATTAAAAACGGCTTACTTCACATTTCTTTTCTTGTACAGTGTGTTTCTGTCAGCCATCAGGCAAAAGGAAATTCACAATCTGGATTGAGGCATTTTTTTGTGCCACTTTTAGCTTTCAGTGTAAAAAGTTCATTGTGAAACCCTTACAAATAGGTCAGGAGATGTCAGCTGTCTGCTCAAAGATATAAACGTGACACAGAGTGTCAGCTTCCACAGATATCAGGACATTTCCATACTTCTGAATGAAGTCATTTCAACACCGGCTGTCTGTATCATTACATGAGTCAGTCAAACAGGAAGGCAGATCATATAATCAGAAAACTGCACGAGACCTTCATGTTCTGACAGTCTTTCTGATGTGTTCTTGTGTTATCAATCACATGTGGAACGTCTGCAGTTTGTGACCACTGTGACTCTGCTTTCTTCTGTCTGCATTTAACATCAGTCAGTTGTTACAGTAAACCTGGAAAATCATCTGTCCATTTTGAGATTACTGGTACTGGCCACCTGCTTGAGATATTGGGCACTGAAACCTCATATTGTTGATTCACACCAATATATAGATTTTCTCTGATGAAGATATCAGGATAGCTGATCTCAATTTGACATACATGCCATACAAATTTTTTTTTCGATATTTCTCTTGAACAACATGCTAGAGAAAAGTCATTAGCATACAGCTGGTCTGAGTTTATAGTAATCTTTGTTTAGCTCTGGACTTTACAGTGGTGTAAATGCTTTTGCTAGGAGCTTCAGCTGGTCTGTTATTTGCAGATTATTCTTCTGGATGTAAATGTCTTTAATTTGCAGTGTGTTACACTCCAGCAGTTGTGTGGTTGTGTGCCTGCTCTAGTTGGCAAACTGCCATTGTGACTCTCACCCCCTCATTTACTGATGTATGTGTGTGTGAAGCCCTGATCTGCTTTCAAATACACACACAAATCATCTGTAATAAAAGCACTTGTTCTCTCTCTCTCAGTAGTCAAATATTTTAGCACAGTGATGCTAAGCTGTATAAAAGACTGTTGTCCCAGGTTTTTCAGATTTCCCACATCCCTGTTTGATGTAGGACTGGTAACTGGTCATTTTACTGTACTTTATACTGTACTTTATACTGTACTTCTCCAGGGTGATGTGAGAATGCATTTCAATAAAAACAACATCAATAAAGACTTCTGTACAAAACAAGGTCAATGTCACAAATTTACTTACAATTGATTAGTGAGCTGGAAATATTCATAGAAATATTTCTTAATTTTATATCAATTTATGTTTTGTTAAAAACTGTACAGATTTATAAAATAAAAACCATTATCAGCCAAATTTTCAATAAATGCATTCCTAATAAAAAAATCATATACACACAGATTCAGTGAGAGATGCAGTCAGTCAGTCAGTCAGCACACACGCCGCGCACACACAAGCGCACACCTTCTTGGAGGAGCTGATGCAGTTCATGTATTCTCTGGCCAGTTGTGAACACTGCAGTGTCTGGTGTTTGTTCTCTCTGTAGCAGGTCAACACCTGCAACTGCAGCTCAGGGCAGATGGGACTGAAGTTACGGGCTCTGATGAGAAATAATAAACACAATTACTGCAAGTACACCACAACACACTTTAATAAACATTTTTGTGAATTCATTTCAATATCAGATTACAACAACCAAATATAGGTGCACCCATCATCACAATAATGCGGGTAAAAACAGAACTCAAAAGTTCTGTAACACAAAGCAACTATAATGCCACTTTGTGGCCTACAGGAGGATTACAGGGGAAATTACACATTGACAGAGAGAGTGACAATGAACACAACCTTTAACACACACACATACATAGTTTTATTTGTTAAGTTTATACTTCACCTCACAAGAGAATCTGCTTTAATGGCTTCTTGACTGTACATGTGTAGAGTCTGCTGATAGAAATCTGTATTCTACAGCAGAGACAGAGATATTAGGGCTATATTAAATCTGAACAATTACTACTTTATATAACAATATTACTACTAATGTATGCATGTATGCACGTACATATGTATGTATATAAATGTTTTCCTTATTTTCCTTTATATTTCCTTATTTTTATTTCACTCTGGAAGCTCACATAAAGAAGGCAGACATATCAAAGTTTTATTTGAAGAGTTTAATGGGCATTTCAACTGTGATTAGTGTGCTGTTATTAGAAAACAGTGCAGCTAAACATTTCTGCTTTCACAGTATAATATAACCCCTTCAGGCTCTCACTGATTCTAATAAGTTACTAGATGATAGTAGTTAGTAGTTGATCAATGAAAATATTAAGGACACTAATTTTCAGAATTTTCTCAGTGGAATCCTCGTGCTAGAGAATCTACCACCGAGACAAACACAATGAAGCAGACTATAATCTAGCAGTGTAATTACAATCAGACAGTCAGTATTCATCACCCAGCAGAAACAAGTCAGACTCTGATATCTTATTAAATCTACAATTACCCGCTGAAGACAGAAACTACAGAAGAACAATGTCAATGTACAGACTGTAATGTGTCATTACAGTCTGAGACAATAACATCATCAGAGCCCATCCGCCCAGACCTCACTGATAAACTCCTGCAATTCAAATCAGCTACAGCTTCTTCACATGATGCTGATGTTTCCCACTGTCTCTCAGCCAATCACAGCACACGGCTCTTAACAAGCCACAGCATGTGAAACTTCATTTATGTGTGTAGCACAAACAGACACCATTTCAAAGTGACGATGTGCGGAAAACTGTTACATAGTTTCTTTAAGATTGTGATGAGATTCTATTTTTGTGTTCTAAGAGCCACAGCGAATGAGTCCAACATGAAGGTCAATAAATGACAGAACTGAAGGTCAGAGGTTTACATCGTGTTACATTACTTTACTAACTCGGCCAATTGTTTCAACCATTGTAACCGTATCCAACAATCATTATTGCATTTATGTGTAATGCAAGGAGTTGTCTTACATGTTATTGAAACAACCATACATTTGAAAACTCATTTTTTAGAAGTTGATTTTGTAGCATAGGAACCGTCAGTCCCGCCGTCAGTCCCGCCGTCAGTCAGGTAAGTGAGCTCTTTGTCAGCTTTCACACGTCGTAGAAGTTTGTCCACAGACTAAACAACTAGAGACACTTGTTTTAGCAAACACCACAATAACATCCTGTAATAAAACAGAAAATAAAGAAATAAACTCAAAATAGCCCAAGCCTAAAGATACAGAAACAATTCTAATTTTCCTTTAATATTATCATATATATTATACATATATAAAATATAAAATCTCTATATAAAAAAAATCTATAAATAAAATCTCACCCATCTGCCTCCTCTTCTCTCATTCTTTGTGTGCATGTCCTAGTATTCTCTTATGGGGACCAAATGTCCCCACAAGTATAGTAATACCAATATATATTTGACCTTTGTGGGGATATTTTTGAGGTCGCCATTAATAAACAAGCTTATAAAACATACAGAATGATCTTTTTAAACAATCTAAAACAGCAGAAAGTTCTGTGAGGGTTAGATTTAGGGGTAGGGTTAGTGTAGAAGGATAAAACATACAGTTTGTACAGTATAAAAACCATTATGTGTATGGAATATCCCCATAAAACATGAATAACCAACATGAGTGTGTGTACACAGGTTTAGTTATATTTGTGAGAGTCAAGTGTCCTCACTACCACAGTAAAATACCATTGCAACCAACTTGTGAGACATTTTACTGGTCCTCACTAAATAAAGACTCATAAATCAAACAAATCCAGCTTTCCTTTAAATATGATGTCAGTAACATGTTTGTGTGAGGGTTAGCTTTAGGGGATAGAAAATATCATTAGCCTGATATAAAATCAATGGAAATCTATGGAATGACCTCACTCATATAGTAAAACAAACGTGTGTTTTTGGTTTACACACCTTCTTCTCCATCAGTTGTAGCTGCTCCTTGTAAAATTCTGCAAGATGTTTTAATTCCTCTTCTTTCCTCTTTAGCTGTCGGGCCTAACAGAGATGGAGATGAAACACTGTGAACATCACAGTTCAGCAGGTGACTGTCAATCACATACACACTGGACAACACTGACATATGTTTCACTGAAATGAAGACTGTGGTGAATGGTGTGGCTGACGTGATAAAGATGTTATAGATCCCACATCACAAGCTGCCAGTTCATGAATCACCCACAACAGAAAGAGTTTAACAGCAGCAGCAGCAGGACGAATGACTGTCAGATCAACACAAAATGAAAGATTACCGCTCATGATAATCGCCTTCTGTTCCTGAGATGACAAACACACTACAAACATATGTGCTGTAAATGAAATGACCAGAATGACAGGTCAAAATCAACTGTACACTAAACTACTTTAAAGACCTCATGAAATCAAAATTGTATGGCTTTTTGTGTTAGCGTTGAGGTCAACTATATGTAATCCTGAAATACTAACCCTATACCTGAAAGCAAATATTAACATAAATATTAACATATACAATAACATGACCTGTCAAGAGTTCTGCTTACCCGGAAACTCAGCTCAGCTGGCTGAAAGAGGAGGAGAAAATGGGAGAAGAGTGGAGAGAAGAGAATGAGCGAATGAGAGGGAAGAGTGGAGAGGAGAGAAGGAGAGAATAAAAGGGAAGGGTGGAGAGGAGAGAAGGAGTGAATGAGAGGGAAGGGTGGAGAGGAGAGAAGGAGAGAATGAGAGGGAAGAGTGGAGAGGAGAGAAGGAGAGAATGAGAGGGAAGGGTGGAGAGGAGAGAAGGAGAGAATGAGAGGGAAGGGTGGAGAGGAGAGAAGGAGAGAATGAGAGGGAAGGGTGGAGAGGAGAGAAGGAGAGAATGAGAGGGAAGAGTGGAGAGGAGAGAAGGAGAGAATGAGAGGGAGGGTGGAGAGGAGAGAATGAGAGAGAAGAGGGAGGAGAGAAGGAGAGAATGAGAGGAAAGGGTGGAGAGGAGAGAAGGAGAGAATGAGGGGGAAGGGTGGAGAGGAGAGAAGGAGAGAATGAGAGGGAAGAGTGGAGAGGAGAGAAGGAGGGTGGAGAGGAGAGAATGAGAGAATGAGAGGGAGTGTGGAGAGGAGAGAATGAGAGAGAAGAGTGGAGAGGAGAGAAGGAGAGAATGAGCGGGAAGGATGGAGAGGAGAGAAGGAGAGAATGAAAGGAAGGGTGGAGAGGAGAGAAGGAGAGAATGAAAGGGAAGGGTGAAGAAGAGAGAATGAGAGGGAAGAGTGGAGAGGAGAGAAGGAGAGAATGAGAGGGAAGGGTGGAGGAGAGAAGGAGAGAATGAGAGGGAAGAGTGGAGAGGAGAGAAGGAGAGAATGAGAGGGAAGAGTGGAGAGGAGAGAAGGAGAGAATGAGAGGGAAGGGTGGAGAGAAGAGAAGGAGAGAATGAGAGGGAAGAGTGGAGAGGAGAGAAGGAGAGAATGAGAGGGAAGAGTGGAGAGGAGAGAAGGAGAGAATGAGAGGAAGGCGAGAGGAGAGAATGAGAGGGAAGGGTGGAGAGAAGAGAAGGAGAGAATGAGAGGGAAGAGTGGAGAGGAGAGAAAGAGAGAATGAGAGGGAAGAGTGGAGAGGAGAGAAGGAGAGAATGAGAGGGAAGAGTGGAGAGGAGAGAAGGCGAGAATGAGAGGGAAGGGTGGAGAGAAGAGAAGGAGAGAATGAGAGGGAAGAGTGGAGAGGAGAGAAGGAGAGAATGAGAGGGAAGAGTGGAGAGAAGAGAAGGAGAGAATGAGAGGGAAGGGTGGAGAGAAGAGAAGGGAGAATGAGAGGGAAGAGTGGAGAGGAGAGAAGGAGAGAATAGAGGGAAGAGGAGAGAAGAGAAGGAGAGAATGAGAGGGAAGAGTGAGAGGAGAGAAGGAGAGAATGAGAGGGAAGAGTGGAGAGGAGAGAAGGAGAGAATGAGAGGGAAGAGTGGAGAGGAGAGAAGGAGAGAATGAGAGGAAGGGTGGGGGGGGGAGGGAAGAGTGGAGAGGAGAGAGGAGAGAATGAGAGGGAAGGGTGGAGAGAGAGAAGGAGAGAATGAGAGGGAAGAGTGGAGAGGAGAGAAGGAGAGAATGAGAGGGAAGAGTGGAGAGAAGAGAAGGAGAGAATGAGAGGAAGAGTGGAGGAGAGAAGGAGAGAATGAGAGGGAAGAGTGGAGAGAAGAGAAGGAGAGAATGAGAGGGAAGGGTGGAGAGAAGAGAAGGAGAGAATGAGAGGGAAGAGTGGAGAGGAGAGAAGGAGAGAATGAGAGGGAAGAGTGGAGAGGAGAGAAGGAGAGAATGAGAGGGAAGAGTGGAGAGGAGAGAAGGAGAGAATGAGAGGGAAGGGTGGAGAGGAGAGAAGGAGAGAATGAGAGGGAAGGGTGGAGAGGAGAGAAGGAGAGAATGAGAGGGAAGAGTGGAGAGGAGAGAAGGAGAGAATGAGAGGGAAGAGTGGAGAGAAGAGAAGAGAGAATAGAGGGAAGTGAGAGAAGAGAAGGAGAGAATGAGAGGAAGATGGAGAGGAGAGAAGGAGAGAATGAGAGGGAAGAGTGGAGAGAAGAGAAGGAGAGAATGAGGGGAGGGGAGAGAAGGAGAGAATGAGGGAAGTGGAGAGAGAGAGAATGAGAGGGAAGGGTGGAGAGGAGAGAAGGAGAGAAGTATTAAAAGCACTATATGGTTTGAGAGAGAGAGGTGGTTGTTAAACAGGGTTTGAACACACTTAAAGGGGAACTCCATCCAAAAATGAAAAATGGCTCTTAAATTACTCAACGCATCTTAGGTGTACATGACTTTTTCTTCAGCAGAATAAACAGTATCATGATGAATCATGCAGTTATGAACCAATGAGCCAACATGCCGCCATGTTTAGTGCAGTCTTTCATACAGATGTTTACATTTCTAAAATCTCTAAATCCACCTAAAATAGTCATCTTTCTTCACCAATGTATCGTTTGTGCTTAAGGAGACGTTTATTAACCTCCTGGAGTCATATGGATTACCTTTATGATGGACAGATGACCTTTTTGGAGCTTCAAAATGTTCAAAAACAAACAGCTTATATGTGTCCTGAGCCATCTGTAGAGAGCAGAATAATGTACACTCGGATCTATGGGTTCTAACACATGCATGTCAGAAGACAAAAGCAAACACAAGACCCGGGCAATCACCCACTGAAACACCCTGAAATATTCAGCTCACAAGTTTTTTATGGGCGAGAATAGCTCACATTTCCTCTGGCAATGTAAAAATGGATATTCAGATTAAATTAAGCTCATCCCTCCACCCTGCATTCAAGTTTATTTAATATTTTGGCTCACCTGAAGACACACTCTCCCAGCTACACATTTGAATCCATGAATTAATTCCACAGTGTAAATTTCATACTGTCTGTATCTTTACGGACGTGACAAACACGAGCCAGAGTTCAAACAGGTCAGTATTTTGGGAACATAATCTTGTGAGAAGTTGTAGATTTACCTCATGTTGTTTATATTGTTTTAATACTCAGCTGGTAAGTAAAGCAGTAATTATAAACAGCATTCAGCATTTAGTTCAGCATTATGTCATGATTTTGACATGTCGTGACCTGTGACATGCAGTTTGACACATAAACTTCATTTTAAACTACTGTAAACAACCTCTTTCGTGAGAATGATGCGTTCAATGTTAATGATTATTTATGGTACAATTTTATTTGTCATTTACCCCGAATACACATTTACTATCAGTGATCCAGAGCTTCAGTCCTGATGTTCCACTAACATCTACTGACCTTCATAACATTGATGGTCTCTCAACTGGTCCAGAGCTTCAGTCCTGATGTTCCACTAACATCTACTGACCTTCATAACATTGATGGTCTCTCAACTGGTCCAGAGCTTCAGTCCTGATGTTCCACTAACATCTACTGACCTTCATAACATTGATGGTCTCTCAACTGGTCTAGAGCTTCAGCCCTGATGTTCCACTAACATCTATTGACCTCTGCTCTGAACCAGAACAACACTGACAAACTAATTACATTCAACCACATTACAGCACGAATGAAACACAATGCCATCACGCACTGGCAAACTCAAACACAACAACAGAGTAAAATGCAATGCTATTTGGCCCTAAAGAGAGAAAACACCTGGACAGACTGTCTGTCCTGAAACTTGGGCAGGTACAGACTCAGAATACAAACTCACAACAGAGACGGGCAGATACAGGAAAACATGACTGCCACAGGAAGAGAGGCTGTGATCAAAACAAAATATAGACAGAGCTGCACTTTTTAAGAAAATGCACAAATGAAAATAGAACGATGTTTGAATATTTCAAAAATGAAGTGCATACACCAGACACTGAGAAACCTTCCTGTTAGAACACAAGGACTGCTGTGTTAGCAGCTCTGTATTTATCTGCCTGCCACAATATCAAGACAGTCAACCTGCCCTGACTTGTTTTCATCATATGTAAATTCTAGAGATTATATTACTTCTTTGTGAAAGTATCAAAAAATTCAAATAACACAACATTGTAATCTTATCAATATTTTACAGAAGCCATGAACACATTGCAGATGTGAGAAAAACATACTGACGTGAAAACTGTATCCTTATGTTCACTCTTGAGCCCAAGTCCTATACTATTTTTTCCTCATAAAAAATTGTAGGGTTGTACGCACAAGATGTCATTTCAATAGTGACATCTGGTGGCCAAGGCTGTTGCTGCATGCTAATTGTTAGCTAGCAAGCATTTTCTCTTGTTGTGGCCTTCATCGTGTTTTTTTCCATGTTGTGGTTCAGGGCTTCCATACTATTGCTATCTGTTATCTTTATTTAATTTTGCACTACTTTTCTTTGCACATATTAAGTATTTGCACTACTGTTGTTACATTACACACAGCTGCCATTGCTTTGGAAAAAACATTTTTTTTGTCATGTACATGCACAGTTTTTGTCATGTCAATAAAGCACAATTCAAAATTGTTGCTGTCATCAATCAGAAATCTTATCAGCCGAGAGAGAAACCTAAAGAGGAATGTGAGCCTAAAGAGGAGTGTAAAGTCTATACATGCAGAACAGGCTGATTATAATTAACGATGAAGATGCATTATTATGAGTTACTGTCATTTAATTCACTTCTTGATTTAGCAACACTAAAAGAGAGAGAGAGAGAGAGAGAGAGAGAGAGAATGAAACTGTGTCGTGTGTCTCACCAGGTCCTGAGTTTTCTCCAGTTCCTCTCGACTCTTGGCTCTTTCCCGAAGCACTGCTGGGTTCATGTCCTCTCCTGCGGCCTCTCTCTCTCTACGGGTGATCTGAGCCAGTTCTTCCTGGACCAGAGCCTGTTCCCACTCAAACCTGCAGACAACAGACAATTAGATGCTTCCCATAAAAAAATATGCATATGACCTGAACCCCACTCATGTTTTAATGGGTAATCGTTATTTAAATTGAAATCTCTGTTGTTTTCAACATTTTAGCAATGTTTATTTTGTTGAGTTGTAGAAGTTATTAATGTCCTGAGAAATGTGGAAAACCTGATACTGCACAGACTGATATTGTCTTACACTGCAGAATAAAACTCACCTTCTGTGACACTCCTCTTGCATCTCTGCTGCAGATGGTTTAGAAGACCCTAACAAAACATCAACAACATGTTAAGTTCATAAAATAAAAAAAATTACCAATTGTTGTATATACAGCAGACATATAACTGTTAAAATAATCGACCCATTCCATTCAAGGGTAAAGCAGTAAGATTGGAGCTCTCATAGACAGCAGTACAGCTGGTTGGTACCTGCATCAGGTTTGGCACTCTCTGATTTTGGTGATGCTGGTCTGTCTGGAGATGGTCCAGGCTGTCTCATCCGCTGGAGAACATCAGGTGATAACTAACAACACACACACTTCAAGCTAAAATAACCAATTCTGCCCAAAATCAGATCTGTAATGAATGTGGTTAGTGTTTAACCCAAAAGACAGGCGCCAAAACACTGGCCAGGTGATCATGATGCTAAAACACTGGCCAGGTGACCATGATGCTAAAACACTGGCCAGGTGATCACCAGGTGATCATGATGCTAAAACACTGGCCAGGTGATCATGATGCTAAAACACTGGCCAGGTAACCATCAGGTGATCATGATGCTAAAACACTGGCCAGGTGACCATGATGCTAAAACACTGGCCAGGTGATCATCAGGTGATCATGATGCTAAAACACTGGCCAGGTGACCATCAGGTGATCATGATGCTAAAACACTGGCCAGGTGACCATCAGGTGATCATGATGCTAAAACACTGGCCAGGTGACCATCAGGTGACCATGATGCTAAAACACTGGCCAGGGGACCATCAGGTGATCATGATGCTAAAACACTGGCCAGGGGACCATCAGGTGACCATGATGCTAAAACACTGGCCAGGTGATCATGATGCTAAAACACTGGCCAGGTGACCATCAGGTGACCATGATGCTAAAACACTGGCCAGGGGACCATCAGGTGACCATGATGCTAAAACACTGGCCAGGTGATCATCAGGTGACCATGATGCTAAAACACTGGCCAGGTGATCATGATGCTAAAACACTGGCCAGGTGATCATGATGCTAAAACACTGGCCAGGTGACCATCAGGTGATCATGATGCTAAAACACTGGCCAGGTGACCATCAGGTGATCATGATGCTAAAACACTGGCCAGGTGACCATCAGGTGATCATGATGCTAAAACACTGGCCAGGTGATCATGATGCTAAAACACTGGCCAGGTGATCATGATGCTAAAACACTGGCCAGGTGACCATCAGGTGATCATGATGCTAAAACACTGGCCAGGTGATCATGATGCTAAAACACTGGCCAGGTGATCATGATGCTAAAACACTGGCCAGGTGACCATCAGGTGATCATGATGCTAAAACACTGGCCAGGTGATCATGATGCTAAAACACTGGCCAGGTGATCATCAGGTGATCATGATGCTAAAACACTGGCCAGGTGATCATCAGGTGATCATGATGCTAAAACACTGGCCAGGTGACCATCAGGTGATCATGATGCTAAAACACTGGCCAGGTGATCATGATGCTAAAACACTGGCCAGGTGACCATCAGGTGATCATGATGCTAAAACACTGGCCAGGTGATCATGATGCTAAAACACTGGCCAGGTGACCATCAGGTGATCATGATGCTAAAACACTGGCCAGGTGATCATGATGCTAAAACACTGGCCAGGTGACCATCAGGTGATCATGATGCTAAAACACTGGCCAGGTGATCATGATGCTAAAACACTGGCCAGGTAACCATCAGGTGATCATGATGCTAAAACACTGGCCAGGTGATCATGATGCTAAAACACTGGCCAGGTGACCATCAGGTGACCATGATGCTAAAACACTGGCCAGGTGATCATCAGGTGATCATGATGCTAAAACACTGGCCAGGTGATCATGATGCTAAAACACTGGCCAGGTGATCATCAGGTGATCATGATGCTAAAACACTGGCCAGGTGATCATCAGGTGATCATGATGCTAAAACACTGGCCAGGTGATCATGATGCTAAAACACTGGCCAGGTGACCATCAGGTGATCATGATGCTAAAACACTGGCCAGGTGATCATCAGGTGATCATGATGCTAAAACACTGGCCAGGTGATCATCAGGTGATCATGATGCTAAAACACTGGCCAGGTGATCATCAGGTGATCATGATGCTAAAACACTGGCCAGGTGATCATGATGCTAAAACACTGGCCAGGTGATCATCAGGTGATCATGATGCTAAAACACTGGCCATATGATCACCTGGCCAGTGTTTTAGCATCATGATCACCTGATGATCACCTGGCCAGTGTTTTAGCATCATGGTCACCTGATGGTCACCTGGCCAGTGTTTTGAGCATCTGTGATCACCTGGCCAGTGTTTTAGCATCATGATCACCTGATGGTTACCTGGCCAGTGTTTTACTCATTGGCCAGTGTTTTAGCATCATGATCACCTGATGGTCACCTGGCCAGTGTTTTAGCATCATGATCACTGGCCAGTGTTTTAGCATCGCACTGAGGTCCCTCGCCATGATGCAAAACACTGGCCAGGTTTTGACCATCAGTGTTGCACCATGATATGACCTGGCCAGTGTTTTAGCATCATGATGCTAATGAACCTGGCCAGGTTTGACCATCAGGTGATCACCTGGCCAGTGTTTTCATCATGATCACTGGCCAGTGTTTTAGCATCATGATCACCTGATGTCACCTGGCCAGTGTTTTACATGATCACTGGCCAGTGTTTTAGCATCATGATCACCTGGCCAGTGTTTTAGCATCATGATCATGATGCTAAAACACTGGCCAGGTGACCATCAGGTGATCATGATGCTAAAACACTGGCCAGGTGATCATCAGGTGATCATGATGCTAAAACACTGGCCAGGTGACCATCAGGTGATCATGATGCTAAAACACTGGCCAGGTGATCATCAGGTGATCATGATGCTAAAACACTGGCCAGGTGATCATCAGGTGATCATGATGCTAAAACACTGGCCAGGTGATCATGATGCTAAAACACTGGCCAGGTGATCATCAGGTGATCATGATGCTAAAACACTGGCCAGGTGATCATGATGCTAAAACACTGGCCAGGTGACCATCAGGTGATCATGATGCTAAAACACTGGCCAGGTGATCATCAGGTGATCATGATGCTAAAACACTGGCCAGGTGACCATCAGGTGATCATGATGCTAAAACACTGGCCAGGTGATCATGATGCTAAAACACTGGCCAGGTGATCATCAGGTGATCATGATGCTAAAACACTGGCCAGGTGATCATGATGCTAAAACACTGGCCAGGTGACCATCAGGTGATCATGATGCTAAAACACTGGCCAGGTGATCATCAGGTGATCATGATGCTAAAACACTGGCCAGGTGACCATCAGGTGATCATGATGCTAAAACACTGGCCAGGTGATCATGATGCTAAAACACTGGCCAGGTGACCATCAGGTGATCATGATGCTAAAACACTGGCCAGGTGATCATCAGGTGATCATGATGCTAAAACACTGGCCAGGTGACCATCAGGTGACCATGATGCTAAAACACTGGCCAGGTGACCATCAGGTGATCATGATGCTAAAACACTGGCCAGGTGACCATCAGGTGATCATGATGCTAAAACACTGGCCAGGTGATCATGATGCTGCTGCTACTGACCAGTGCACTCAGCGCTGGTAAGTGTAGTATTGCTAGTAAGTGGTTGCCAGTAACTGAAGTACTAGTACGTGTACTGCATTAAAACCATTACCTCTGACTGTATTCTTCACAATGGACTAGCACATAAACTAAAGATGCAAACTAAACACACTAGAACAAAACCGCGGTCCTTACAAAAGGAAGTCCGGGTTCACCGTCCTACAGACCCAGACTACTGGGTAGAGAAATAAAACACAAGCTTCACGGTTCACGGACAGAGTTGTCCTCGTTTCTCTCTCGGACTGGATGAGCTCAGCTGTCATGTGTTAGTACAGGAGTGACAGTCCAGCACAGTGCTGGTCATCACAGCAGCACTTCCGGTCATTTCTCAAAGGCAGGACACGGGACAGTTATAATAGCGCTTGTTTGTATATGCAGCCAAACAAACCATACGGTCTCATTCGCAACAAGACAGTCCTGTACATAACTACTCGACATCACTGTCTTATATTTTAGTCAATGAAATGTTTCGGGTCACCTTAACCCCATGCAGAACTGTGACATTTTCTTCCTCATCCAGACCGTATGACACAGATCTGCTCCTGCTTTCACCGGCTCCCATCAGCGCTGATGACAGTCCAGATGAAGAGAGATGTTCAGATGATGAAGAGAGATGTCCAGATGATGAAGAGAGATGTTCAGATGATGAAGAGAGATGTTCAGATGATGAAGAGAGATGTCCAGATGATGAAGAGAGATGTTCAGATGATGAAGAGAGATGTCCAGATGATGAAGAGAGATGTTCAGATGATGAAGAGAGATGTTCAGATGATGAACAGAGATGTTCAGATGATGAAGAGAGATGTTCAGATGATGAAGAGAGATGTTCAGATGATGAAGAGAGATGTTCAGATGATGAAGAGAGATGTCCAGCTAACGCGTCAATTCACCGAGTTCAGGGTCACCGTCACCTGAGGACAGAAGTCATCCAACAGCCTCTGACGTCAGCCTGGTGTCACGTGACCGCGAGGGGCACCCTGGGAAATACAGTGTAGTCCAGATTATGACGTCACGCCGCCGTCATGGAAACGACTGATGCAACAGAAATGTTAATAAATCACTTAATATAAAACAGATTCATATAAATCTAACACTTGATTAACACGTCTAAAATAATGTATTATTAAACATGAAGAGATAAAGGTATGACATTATCTATTTGATCCGTTTGTATTCTTACCGTACATTTTAACGACTTTGCCATTGCTGATAAAATGTATTATTGTATTGGTTAATATTCTGTAATATAAAGTATAAAATCAACGTGTACAATGAAGATGGATGTAAAGTTTATTTTTATAAGCTGTGACGTGTCACGTGATAATCTGTGGCACAGTTTCGATGTACGTACTCAGACTTTCGGTCACAAATTGAGAATCAATTTATTCATCACATCTGTAATGTCAAAATACCAAACAAACGACCCAAAGTCATAAAACAATACAATTAAAAGCGAAAACTGTCTGATGACGTCCACACAGTGCAGAACACACATTCATGTACTGCACTGTTGTCAAGAGCTATAGACCTACTTCTGTTAAGAGTTGTCAAGACGAGAAAACTGCTAAAACGTGATTTATACAACTATACATGTTACTACAATTCATTTGTAACAAGTGGATCTACCATGAATTTGGTTCACCTGGTAAAATCACCCTGCATATTCACCCAAAGCATTTAAATGCTTTTTAATCATAAGAAGAAATATTTTCAAAAATAAAAAAACAAAAACAGAAAAAACACCTTACTCTGACCAAATAAAACTAATAATATTTTATCAAAATGTGTTTGGCCAATGCAGGTGTTTTTTTTACACAATTGATAACCTTGGTATTCATATACAGCCATTTAAACCAAATAAAATAAAGCAGATTGAATGTTTTATCTCAGTATGGTCCTTATTTCAGTAATAAGATATATCTAATGTACTTTTTTAATATGGAATAATAACTGTTATGATAAACCAGACAGGGGTGAGTTGCATTCTAGCTGGAAAGAGACACAAAGCTTACGTTCATAATTCAAACTGAGCTTTAGTGGGAACTGATATCACCCTGCTAAAATTAATTCAACATATCACTAAAATAAATAAAAACCCAAAGAAAACATTTTTAACTCTAACTATGATCTGGCATCTGGAAACAAATGATTTCAACAAGGAAAAAATGAGCACTCAGTCCATATAAACTACAAGAGCAAAACCAGGGTGGATTTTAGAGTCCTAAAAACTATGATGCGCCAAAATTCAGACACAAGCTTCATTGAGAAAATGCCAAAGAAAGAAAACAAACATGAAAAACAAAGAAGACTACACCAGCATCAGCAACATAACTAACCCAGACTGAAATCTATCAAAGAGAAACTACTGGCAACTGATTATCATTTCAGCAGATGAATTTTAGAGCATGTACTTCACAAAGTTGTCTGAATTTGCCTCTAACATGTGATGCACACAAACATCAAATTAAGAGCCCTGGAGTTACAATAAAGGAATGCTGAACTGGAAAACGGAACAACAAAGAGAGCACTAAATGTGAAAGAAAAACTCAAATTCAAGGCAGTACATGAAATCCACAGCACATCAAACTCTTAAGCTGGCAAAATGATGAGTCTCTGGGAGGTCCTGTTTAAAACTCTCTGTTTAAACCTCTCTCTTGCTCACGCTCTCTCTCTCTCTCTGTCAGGCATTGAGGCTTCTCCAGCGATCACTGTCGATGCTATTGATACTACTTCCTGCTCCGTATGGTCCAGACACCACATCGTCCAGGTACGCCCCAGAGCCATCGATCTGTGTGCTGGAGTAAGGGCCGTGCTCCAGCTCCCTCCTGCCCAGACCCGATGAGGATGTGTTGGGCAGATGGACATCAGAGTCCTCTGGCTCATCGATCTGTGACTTGTAGGAGAAGAGTATCTTTGGCTCAGAACTGAGAAGAGAAAGAAAGAGGAATGATTCAATTCCTAATTTTAAAAAGAAAGCAACATGAAAGTATATCATACAGCTGTGATTTACTGTAACATTACTGTAACTCAGAACTTCCTCCCCAGTTCACCCAAAACATTTCCTAAACATAATCTGATAACAAACTATTACAAAGTCTTCAGGGTTATGATTTGATTTAGTATCAATATGACTGATTTAATCAGATTCATGATTAATCCAATCAGGAGAAAAATCTAATCCTACAAAAGTATAAAATATGAGCAAACCTCAGCAGCCTGTTCATATATTCTAGAAATCCCCCAGAGCTCTAGAGCTGAGCTGTGGAATACATACTGCACTGAGGCTCTGTAGTGAAGCAGGAATGAGTGTGTGTGTGTGTGCGGGGATGCCTGGAGAACAGGTGGACTTCCACATACCCAAAGAATCCTTTGAGGAACGTCACATATATCAGAGGAGCAAAGACAGAAAAGTAGAGGAATGTGGTCACATCAACACAGCTGTGAAGAGACACAACAACACACAGAGTTACTATTTCAAACACAGAGTCCAAACATCTGAACAATCTTTCTGTTTAATGACTCTGGAAATTTCTGAACCATTAATTAAATGTAAACAAATTAATGAACTTCTATGTAAAAAAGTTTCCTTGCTTTCCTAAAGTATGCTGGGATAACACAGATCATAATCATCACAAATCATCAGGTTTGGTTCAAGACAGTTTGATTTGTAAAGACAACAACTCTGTTCAATTCAACAGAATGCGCAACAGAAGCATTTATATTAATTTACACAATATTAACTCACAATTCTAAACATTTGAAAACATTTTCTCTAAAGCTGCTTTGCAACAATGCAAAATTATGAAAAGCACTATAGAAATATACTGAATATTAGAACAGACACTAACTGTGGTTGGTCAGTCATTGTGGTTGGCATTAAGAGGTCAAATATCTGTGTATAATATCCATAGTACTGTATAACTGAGCAGTACATTTCCTGCATATCTGTTCACATTCACAAGAGTGCTGGCTGAACAGTTTAAAATGATGTATTTGTTTTCTCACCACAGTCCTTCAATGATGTCAGCGCAGAGCAGAGCGCTGCCTAAACCCTGAACTAGGTTCAATACAGACAGGATGGCAGCGTACACATAAAAACTCCTCTTAGCTGGAGAGAGAGAGAGAGAGAGAGAGAGAGAGAGAGAGAGAGAGAGAGAGAGAGAGAGAGAGAGAGAGAGAGAGAGAGAGAGAGAGAGAGAGAGAGAGAGAGAGAGAGAGAGAGAGAGAGAGAGAGAGAGAGAGAGAGAGAGAGCAGGTAAAGGTAATAATTACTAATTGACAATAAATAATACAAATAAAACAAATAAAATCCGTTACTCTGACCCGATAAGCAGGATGGGTTATTTACAGAGGTTTCTTGATGGAGATGATGGACAACGTGGAATTATCAGTCACTGTTTTACAATTTTGTAAACAAGGGAATACGTCTGTTCAACACAAGCTCATTGCAAAGTGAGGAATAATCTGTTTACTTACATGGTAATGAGATTCTCTCTCTGACTGGAGTTTTAGGTAGAATGACTATCATAGAATACACCTAAAACAGTTTAAATTCAAGCTAAACTTGCAATACGTAACAATAAATAATTTGACAATAAATAATTGAATATATAATGAACACGAGACAGATGACAAAGAAAATTAATACCAGGAAGAAGAAGCAGGAACTGGCCAACCAGAAGTGTCGTCCACCGTGACCGTAGATGTTGAAGTCTTTGGCTGAGAGATGTTTATCTGGGTAACGGATCTCTAGAGTGCCCTGATGGAGAAGGAAACATGTTATTAAAGCAGGAGCTCAAGACAGGCTGTGATTTTTACTGTAGTTAACAGCATGGTTAAGAAATGCAAAATATCTGTAACACAGACTCTCTTATTACTTTTATAAAATCATGGCAATGTTGGAAAAACATTAATATTCAATTAGCTATTCAGTTTATTTTTAATAATAATCAGGATAAAGAACTCCAATAAGTAATATAGTTCACTAGCTCATATGGGCAGCCTCAACAGATAATGCAAATGACGTGCAGTCACAGCTGTGTATGTATCTGTGATTCTGTTCTCACTAAACAAATAAGTAGTGAAAATCTCTTTCTATTGAGTTGTCCCAGCTGACCTTCATATATCAGAGCACATACCTGTGTGATGGAATAAGCCAGAGAGAGAACTGCAGTGATGGCCAACACACGCTTGATACTGGACTTACTCTCCAGATGACCTGTTCCAAAACATCACACAACACCTCACTTTAACAGACCTGGGATCAGCGTAATCAAGTTATCAACCATCAGAATGCAAAAACATACCGAAAGCCAATCCAAGTATGATGACACTGAGCTCAATAGCCAATAAGAAGAACCGTGTGATTTCCCAAAGCACCTGCATGAAAACAGAGAAAGATATGAGACGTCGCAGTCCTCTCACAGCATTCATTCAGCACAGCATCAGAGACGTCGCAGTCCTCTCACAGCATTCATTCAGCACAGCACAGAGCGAGAGCCTTCTCACAGCATTCATTCAGCACAGCATCAGAGACGCCGCAGTCCTCTCACAGCATTCATTCAGCACAGCATCAGAGGGGTTGGAGTTCCTCCACAGCATTCATTCAGCACAGCATCAGAGACGTCGCAGTCCTCTCACAGCATTCATTCAGCACAGCATCAGAGACGTCGCAGTCCTCTCACAGCATTCATTCAGCACAGCATCAGAGACGTCGCAGTCCTCTCACAGCATTCATTCAGCACAGCATCAGAGACGTCGCAGTCCTCTCACAGCATTCATTCAGCACAGCATCAGAGACATCGCAGTCCTCTCACAGCATTCATTCAGCACAGCATCAGAGACATCGCAGTCCTCTCACAGCATTCATTCAGCACAGCATCAGAAACTGCACAGTTCTCTGTGATCTCAGTCAACTGAAAGTTGTCATTTAGACACTTGTGTGTATTTTACCTTATCTATGATGGTGGCAGCACTGGATGTGGACACAGTCATAGACACTACAGCACGAGTGATACCCACTGCAGCCACTACAAACACCTAAACACACACAACAGCATCTGCTTACATTCTGATGTACAAATCAAGAAGTGTAACACTATAAATGATAGGGTTTGAGATTTGTTCAGACCTCAGTCAGACAGAAGAATTAAACTATTACAGTTTCAGGTTAATGGCTGTTGGAAGTTCTGGTGCTTACCAGTATATAGAATGCCACAAAAATGGGGCTGGAGGTGAGGCGGATCTTAGCACGAGCAGAAGGAAGTTTCCAGATCAGGAATATCAAGAACGCCACATTTGGGATGAGCAACATCAGGTCCCAGAAACGAACCCTGACAAAACCCAGACAAAACCACTGTAGAAAAACAGCTCTGCTGATGTTTATAATCACAGTCAGATAAGAAAACAAGCCCATTATTACTGCAATACCAGCCCACACATCTGAACAGGAATTTCAACTGTAGTGATAAACTTCTTTTACTCCACACAGACAACCTTCTAGAATCCAGCCAAAAATGTTTCTGTCAGTAACAAGAAAAGGCTGTCATGTCACACGTTTTTAAAAACCAAGGAGATGAAGTTTTCATGGCCAAACCAACAAACATTTATTACTTCTGACAAACCCATGATGTCGTCATTAAATCATGACATGAAAATGCTACAGCTCTCAAGACATCTTAAGACAAAAATAAATGGTTGAGTCCTGTGAGATTAGAAGAATTCAGTTCAGTTTACACAGACCTGAAAGCAGAACTGAAAGCTGACGTTGTAAACAGCACACATAAAAGCCTGGTTATAAACAATGACAAAATGTGCAGATTGTGAAGCTGGCAGTTTAAAGTGAAAGTCTGTGAGTTTCCCAGCTCAACTTGGTTTAACACACACTTGTGCGAGTGTGTGCTGGTATATTCTACATATACTACAGACATGAACATTTAGTACAGGGGAAACGGCCAAACCTGGAGTCTCCAATGTCCTCATAAAGTATCTGCAGACACTTGTGTGGTTTGCTGATGTTGATCTCATGTTCTGGAGGCAATTCAGAGCTGTTGTCCACTGTGGGAAATACAGAAGTGTTGCCAAAATGGGCAAAGCTCACAGTCTGTGTGACTCTCTCCAACATCCTGAACGAAACCTGAGACAGACAGACCCTTGAGCTCAGTCTGTATTCACACAACGCGCTATAAAACCCGCACAGGCATGAATTCACAAGCGTGAGAGCGACAGCATGCATGTTACTGAACTCTCTGCTGTAAATTAACTCTAAGAGTTAATAACAGTATCAGCAAGATATCTGCAACACCCGTTTTTAAGAATCAAGCATCATTTCACAACAGTGTGAACAGGGTCATTTTCACAACAGGGTTACTCTGATCCTGCACATGAAATCATGTGACAGCTCTCACCGAGCGGATGACTCGGGAGATAAAACAGCTCACCTGTAACTGCTGGTGTGGTCCGATCACAGGCTCATGTGATCCAGTACTGACGGCAACACTCGGTTTAATCGAGTCATAATAACTTCGTGTTAATTCGCGTTTCTGCTGTTTGTTGTTTACAGGGAAATGAGATGAGTCGCGTCCGACTCAGATAAAAGTCAGCCCGAATGCCATTACCGGAGAAAAGATGGCCGCCATCTGTGCGACACTTCAAAATAAAAGACTCACCTACCTTCGAGAGATGATGGCTGCCTGGCGTCTGAGAAACACTTCAAAATAAAAGAGCTGAGAATATAAAATGCAATAGAAAGCCTTTTACAATGACAAAACTCAAATGAGGAGAACATTTAGCGTTACTATTTATTTTAGAAACAAAATAGTAGTAAACATGTTACAAGAAAAGCATTATAACAGCATTAGCATTGTACTTTGAAATGTTATAAATGTTATTTAATTTTCACATTTATTAATTAAATGAAAATTAAAGTTATAATTTTCACATTTTAAACACCTAAATCCTAGCTTGTAAAACATTTTATTTTGTTTAACTGAAATATTGTAAGCAGGATTTAATATTCCTCAAGATGATAATGTTGAAATCAGCAGTGCGTGAGAGGTGAACATTAGGAACATAAGAAATCCAGAATGCCAAAATAACATCTAAAACACAGACATCTCAGCAATTGGTTGCACAAGGTGAAAGCAGAACAGAGAAAACTGTTTTTAAATGATCTTCAAATAATACACAATTGTTATAAAAGCTGTCATGCAGTCGATATTCCTTTAAATTCCCGTGTGATGATTTTGCTGATTTTCCCACATCTATGGACCTTAGTATGGCTGTCTCTCCATAATGAAGCTGTTAGGGACAGGCACTCACATTCAGCTGTTGTGTACCTTGATATGGATGCTTCAGTCAAATAAACAGTAAAATCCTTTTATTTTCAGAAACAAAAGTGGACAAAAAACATTAATGAGAACATGGATTGTGAAAGCTGAAGAACCTGAAGAACTTTTGATCAGACTGCACATCTATACCTCACACTCTTGTTGTCATTCTGTCAAATTAAATATCCATATAGTCCATGTGAGTGTAGCTGAGCAGTAAATGATTAGTTTACTGTTATGTGTGCTTTGGGCTGACCAGACATCATCCTAACAGCCAAGTACACAGGCTGTGTAAAGTTCACTTTAAAGGTGTGTAGATGAGTTTTGTCCCCACTCAAATCACTAATGCTATAAAATGCTAAAGTACCATGACTGAAGCTGAGGTGTATCTCCACTTTCTTCAGAGATGTTGTACGTCTCAGTGGTGTGTCCTTTCCCTTTTCATAAGCCCTCAGTAGATTATCACAGTACATGAGGCACCAAGACCCAGCACTGCTCTCCAGACCACTACCAGATCCAGAGCACGGCAGCCCACCATAACATACAGCCAAAACCCAGGAGCAACCCTCAGCCTTCACGCTCCAGAGATGCTCTCCTCTGGAGAAGCTCTGGCAGCTTAGAGCCTGGAAGAAACTAGTAAACCTCTGAGAACTGGCCGGATACGCCTGCTTTGCTACACTGAAAGACACAGTTTTAAGGTCTTCAGATAAGAGCAGGTTGGGGTGGATGGTCTCAGGGTCAAACGTCACCTCGGAAGGGTTGAGGACAACTCGTAAAGCCCGCTGCGCTGATCCAAGCCCGAGACGAAGTTGAGTATTGTGGCATTCCATTTCCACACAAACATTTTTTAAATTGACAAATAATTCCATTTCACTTGGAAAATCCTTTAATGGCTCTAGAGTCAAGCTGGAAAGCTGGGCCTCGATCTCCTGGACTCCATCACTGAAACAGGTGTCATCATTCTCATCCATTAGGGCCTTGGCCTGGAGTTCTGCAGTCCTCAACTGCTGCTGGAGGTCTGATAGCATTTTCACTCTGTTCTGTGCTGTGTCTTCTCTGGGCTTCAGTTCAGACTCAAGAAGCTTCATACCAGCAATGCTGTAAGTCTTAACAAGTTCTGTAATTTCCTCCAGTATACTGCTGACCTCTTTCCTCAAATCAGCATGTGTCGTCTTGACTGAAGCCTCTCTGTGCTTCTCTTTAGTCAACAGATCATCCACTGCAGCAAGCTGTTCTTGCAGACTGTTCATTATGGGAAGAAATCTAGACCTGTGCTGATTTGATTCAGTCTCCAGAAGTGTGTCTTTTTTCAAATCTGCTGACCCATCAGCTGCATGGTTTTCTCCCACAGGGTCTGTTCCATTTTTATTCTCAACAGAATGACCCGAGTATGACCCGGCATTATGGTCGACCATCTTGTCTTCTACAGTGGACTGAACCTTAGCTCTGACTGTGAGCCTGATGGTCTCTTTGCAGCTCTCAACAATATTTTTGAGTTTGATATTTCTTGGTAGGGACTCTGGACTGAGATGTTGCTCTCCACACGCTGGGCAACAAAGTTCTTGATCACATCCAGAATGTTTATCGTTCTCAAGTGTTTCCAGACAGGTCAGGCAGAAACTGTGGCCACAAGGCAGTGTGACGGGGTCCAGAAAGATATCAAGACAGACGGGGCAGATGAGCTCAGACTCTGAATAGCCTTCAGAGAATGCCTGAGCCATGATGACAGTCTTTGGTAACTCTGTCATACAAACAGATTAACAGATTAGTCTTGGCTTCAATGCATATTTTTATTGCAGTACAGCATCCCAAAGCTGGCTTCTGTAGGTTATTTTTGGCCATATTTAGTGTAATGTTAGTACGAGCGGATCTGATGCCTATTGCCCACAAAACTAATTCTTCTGTATTGTAAAACAATCAATACTTTTGACTTGTGTGTGGGTGTGTCTTCTGCAGGGTCAAAAATTAGTTATCATTTAACTTCCAAGATTAATTTTGATAATTCTTGATCCCAGTCCTGTAGCAGACAAAAACACAATTGTAATATGAATCTTGTGCTTTTGTGGGTTTTTGAAATAGACAATGGGACTGTGACACCAGCAACGCAATGCATGTTGGGACTTTAGGACACAGCAGTGGTGATGTATACTGTGTAGTATTGGAAGCAGATGTTAAAGTTTGTATTATACATCTAAAAACATGTTAAAACAGTGAACGCTTGCTTTGTACCTCATGACCAGTGTGGAAAACACATATCAAATATTATGAAACCGTACAACATGACACAAAAAACATGTTATCAATGTATGAACAGCATCAGTGTTATTCATGTGGCATTGCACCTGTTACCATAATAAATGACAAAAAGTACTTCAGTTCTGTATCTCTTTATTTATGCATCAAAAGTTAAATAGGAAAAAACACATTGCATCTAAAAGTTGATACTGTAATGTAAATAGCCTAGAGCAGATATAAGATGTAAAGCAGTGGTGTCACCCCCAAATATGATCAATGCCGTTATCAAGGCAATAAGTAAACAAGTTAAATAGAAAAGAAAAATGAAAGCCCATTTATCTGTGTCAAAACATTTTAGATGACAGAAAAGCCACTGCATCTAAAGGGTCAGGCCTGTATGTAAACGCAGCGGGGATGATCCTCAGACAGACTGAATCCTGCACTAATATCCTGAAACATGGCGCCCGCGTACCAACAATGCAACGCGCCCTGACGTGCGGTCACAAGCCCACACTTGTATTTAACACCACAAACGTTACGACAATGTTCCTCCATCACCATCATGACAACAGACGACTTACCTTCAGCCACACAAACTCGAGGAGAAGCGCTGATGAACGCTCATCTCTGGGCTTCATGTGCGCCGGTCATGTTATTTCAGCAGACTCATCGTCGAGTTTCTCTTCCTGCTGTTAGTACCTCCTACACGCCTTCATCATTATAATAACTCATAGATTCACTCACACTATACGAGTATTATATTACAAACTGTTACTTACGTTTCTGAAACCACTTGACTGTACGTTTCCTGCTGCTTACAGTTCAGACTGCAGAAACATTAGAGAAACATTAGAGAAACATTAGAGCCCTGCACACCTTCATCTGAAGAAACAGCAGCTCTGATATCACTGCAGTTCAAACACAATCAGCAGGTTTACCTTCACAACAAGAGCCCACAATGCAAAGACTCACCTAAAACAAAGACTTTGTCTTGGCAGATATGTTCAGAGATATGACAAACCAATATTTAGTAGTATTTCCTTGACAAACACCTCACACTAATCAAAAGTTTCATAGTTAAAACATAAAACATTTAATCACGTGTCTAACTGATATCACACAATGTAGTTTAATGTTGGGGCACATTCACGTGTTCATATTCAGTAGGCGGCGTCCCAGGTAGTGGCTTACTGTCCCACATAAATAAATCCCACCCCTGTTGATCTTCTTGTTTCCAGATTTGGCTCAGGTTCCTGGAAGTCTTTCACTTGTTTTCATCGCCCACAAAGAGACAATCTTAAATCTAACTGCTTACAAAAGTGAATCTTTTCTCAACAGGCTGCAAGGTTTGAGGTAATATTCATGTTTGTGAAACACACCGAGTTACACACCAAAGTTAAATTTTAGGTCAGTGACTTGCACAGACCTCTAAGTATATACAGCACTAGCTGTCTAATACATGTGCCTAAAACAAACGTGTAGTCAACACAAGTGTAGCTTGCAGTGTCACTCAGTAATTATACACAAATTATTTTATTGTTTTAATATCCTGTTATTCTCAAATAGAAGCCAAACAAATAACAGTCATTGTTTTAGCGCTGTTTGGATGCTCTGAGCTGTATACAATATATGCAGATAAAAACAAATTTGCACTCTAACAGTAACCAGTCCTAAAAAGTAAATATTAAAAAATGTATTTATAAAAATAAAAAAACAAAAAACTTTGAAACCATCAACTTTTGAAGGCCACTATTAGGGAGAAAACATGAAATGAACATTCACTGAAAACAAGCACAGTCTGTATTACGATTGCACATTCAAACTGATTTAATGTTGTAGATAAGTCAGTCTGAAACACTTCAGTCTTGGAATGTACTCATGTGGTTGTGTGTACAGATATGAATCTCCAGCATTAACACTACAGCAGTATCTGTGAGGGCACAGACACATTCACTTTGTGTAAACATTATGGAAATATAATAAGAAATGTTTAGAAAGTTAAAACTCATACAACGATTTCTGATCAGCACAAGAGATGATTTGGTTTGGAGTGAAACCAGTGCAGAGTGACAAACAGGTGTTGAGTCTAGATCAGGGCATCAAGGTCAACCGGAGGTAATGGCTCTCTCCAGTATGAGAAATGACTGAACTCAGGACAGTCGAAGGATGCGGCTGGATCTTTACAGACGAAGGGAAAGACATGATCCACCAGCTCACTGAGATGAGAGTAACTGTGGAACACAGAAGTATTGCAGTTACATAAACATACTGCTCTGAATTACTGTGTTCTTCACAGAAGAATGAAAGTTAAATGGATAAAGTTACAAATAATATTTGTAACTTTATTACAAATATTATTTGTAATAAAGTGTGTGTGTTTACAAATAATATTTCCCCAGTTACAAATAATATTTGTAACTGGGGAAACAAATAATATTTGTAACTGGGTTTTGAAACAACATGAGAAAATCATTTGTGTGTGTGCACGTGATGTGTCTTACGAGGACTTGTTGCCTTTGGTCTTCTCCTGTATAAGTTCTCCTTTGGGGTTCACAGTGAAAATATGAGTCTCCAAGACACCAACTTCCTTATATGCATAAGCATCCTTCACATAAACAGAAACAAAACTCAGGTCAAGTTATCCCATGATTCCTGTGACAGGAACATACGTTTCAGACTAAAGACAGACTCACATTAGGTCTGTTGCCGAATGCAGCGTAGAAGGGCTGCCTGCTGGGCAGGAAGAGATCTCTGATATCAGTGAGACAAGCGATCTTAAAAACCTCTGGCTTCTTCTCAATCACCTCCCTGTGAAACGCACACAACACAGCAGCATGTACTGTCTGCACATCAACAGTAGAAGAGTGAGGAGTGTGTACAGATGTGTGTGTGTACTTCTATCTTTGTGAGGACCAGAGCGATCAGTTACACAATCAGAGTGAAAACAAAGAGTTAAGTGAGACATTTTAGCCTGTTCCCACTTTCTTACACCCCTTTAAAGGCTTGAGGGTTATGACTTGGCTTTAGGGTTCAAGGGATAGTTCACCCAACAATAAAGTTTTTTAGATAATTTACTCACCCTCATGTCATTCCACACCTGTATGACTTTTATTCTTCTATGGAACACAAAAAAAAAAATATTTTGAGAAATGTCACAGTGGTTTTGTGGCAATAGTCTTTTGTGGAAGTCAATGGGTACCACTGTTGTTTGGTTACCAACATACTTCAAAATATCTTCTTTTCTTTTTAGCTCCACAGAAAAGAGTCATACAGGTTTGGAATCACATGAGGGTGAGTAAATGACAGACGAATTTTCACTTTATGGGTGAACTATTCTTATAATGTTAGAATTAGGTTAAGTTTAGGTATAGTTTAGGGTAAGGGTTAGTTGTGATGTTTAAGGTTAGGGTAAGGGGCTAGAGATTGCATTGTTAATGAATGTCTTCACAAAGACAGCTGTACATACTGTACATGCGAGGTGTGCATGTACGGGTGTGCATATGCAGGTATGTGTACAGGTGTACGGGTGTGTGTGTTTACAGGTGTGCGTGTATGGGTGTGTTTACCTGTGTAATGCTGAGAACAGGCTGCTGGGAGCGAGCAGCACTGGTCCTTTGGGAAGAACAGTTCCTCTGTCATTCACCCACTGTAAATAACCTTTAGTGATGTCAGCCATACCTATAGCTCGAGCCGAGCAGTACAGGAACTTGTAACCGTTCCTACAAGACAGACCAGTGACCCTCAGCAGCTCATAACATTCATTGATTCATTAGTTGATTCATTTATTAAACATCAATAAACAACAACAGTTGACCACAGTGCTGTACAAATTAAAAACTAAAAAAAGAGAAATACGTAGTTTAAGATGATTTGAATGCCAAGGTAAAACCTTTTACGTAGCACGATCATTAAAAATCTTCACAGTACTGTTGCTTTAGGAATATTTGTGTTATGATGATGACACCAAGGGCTGACAGAGGTTTAATACATTCAGAAACTGGTGTTTAGACCATGACGTGTGTGTTTCTCACTGGTGTATTTTGTGATATAGTTTGGCGATGCCGTGATGAGTCCAGTCTTTCCCCAGCTGTGGTAAGATGTGACCCAGAGCGTCTGACCTGATATGATAAGAGGCAGAGGTGAATTATTTTAGCACACAACCTACACTACACACTAGGAGTGTGTTCCAGTCAGTCTGTTCCAGAGATAAATAGACAGATAACTCTATGCATCTGTGCTTATAGATGTGTATGCTTCACATTATTTAGCTTCAATGCCAGCTGTTCAATTTCCTGTGCCACGATGTTAGCCAATCACAAGTCTGTACTTACACTGAAGTCTTAAAGGAAAAGCAGCACTGAAATTGTATGTGAAATTCAGAGCGCCATAGAAGGTAAAAAATAAGAATGTATTATGTCTGTTTTTGGTGCTGCACGTGTTTAAATGAGCGGTTTACATTACTTACAAACATTATGAGTGGACCTCACTAAAAAAAAACAACACGGCTCCTTTCATTCCCCTGCAGCAAATGTAGGTGCTCTTTCTGATGGTAAATGTGCATGACTCACTTTGTGATGGTTCCATCAATGTCTGAGATGATGATTTTGTCGTCATAGTTCCACAGGTAAATGGCCGCCTCACAGCGACATGTGCCCTGATATTGTGTGGTGACACTGAAAACCACCGTATTGGCTCCTTCACGCAGATTCAGACTCTCCTGACACACACACGTAGTAAATCATTTTTTTTCAAATAAATTTCACACACACAGATGATGTAGCTGTTATGAATCTTACGATCTGTTCTGAGGTCAGTCTCAGGGATTTTCGGTACATCTGACTGATGCACTGTACTGTGTTTACACTCTCAGTTTTCTGCCTCATGGAGACAGAACCGTCCTCATCACTAGACAGTTCAACAGATGACTTTCTACACAAACAAATGACCAGAAAAAACACATGAACTCCTCACTTCACTGGATCAAATATCAAATCAGAAATGCTCATATTCCCAATGCACAACACTAGCATAAAAATATCCACTTCATCACACTTAACTGAACAGAAAGTCAGTGTCAAAGCTCCAGAGTTATATAAACAGAAAGATAAAGTCCATGTATTGGAATGTAAATTTTCTCTTTTTCAAATTTTCTCTAACAATTTCTTACAGAATTTAGAATCGATTATGTGTTCATTTCAAATGACAGCTGAGCATATCCTATTAAAAAAGTTATGACCTGCATCATCAAATTTGAAAGTGATTGTGACAGAATCAGGGGAGTCAAAATTTCACAGGAAACAGCAGCAAGCGTTCAACTATGATTTAAACTAAACAGCATCAATTCTGAAATTTTAAGAAACAGATTCAGAATCAGAGAAAAAACTTGATGCACCGGAGAAACAACTTTATCTTGCCTCAGCCAGTTGCATGAGTTTGGGTCAGGGCTACCTTCTTGTCTACCTGTTCTCTAGTGATGCAGATATGACACTCCGCAGCTCTGAGCACCTGAAATGCATGTATAGAGTACACACACAAGAAGGACTTACTGCAGTGAAGAGGATCCCACAATGGAGGCAGACGCTTTGAGAGGATTCGCCTCTGACTCTGGGTTTCTCTAAACGAGAAATCTGGCTTCAGCTCTGAACATAATTTTTTTACTGTGTGACTGTAGAAATCTGATTCAGTTTGTACCTCAAGGTTGTTCATGTCTTTTTTCCTCCAGGAGAACCACCAGCGTCCGGACTTCTTCGGCATCTTGTCTTTGACAAGTTTCTCAATGGTGCTCTACAACAGAAGAACATCAGTCAATAGCCCCTTTCACACTAGTCTAACTGGTAAATTACCAGTAAAATACTGTTACCTTTTAAAACCTTTTAAAAATGACCAGTAAATCAGTCCTGGCATTTCACCAGTAAGAGAAGTTGTAACATTACCAGTAAATTACCCATATGATGGTATGTGTGAACACAGAACAGGATTACCAGTAGAATCCCGAAACGTGCTGATGGACCAGAACAGATTCTTACAATCAGAACATCCAAATGCAGATGAAGAGTTTACTCTGCGCTGTTAACGCAGGTTAAAGCAGAGAGCAACTGCATGATTGTGGATGTTTGCCACAGAAATGGCAACATCAACAGGATTACAAAGTCAAACCCTGTCATGATTTTAAACACAACATCAGCAGCGACACAGCCATTACTCACAGTTAATGACATCACCGAATTTACAGGTGTTTTAGTATTGATGTATGAATGGTATCTTACTGGTAAAAAAAAATGGAATGAAGTTGCTTGTGTGAAAGGCACATTTGTGTATTTACTGGTAAAGTCATTCTGGTAATTTATCAAAGCATCACCCCAAACACTGATGAAGTTCTGTGACCTCACCCACCTTTGGCAGATTCTTCTGAAAAGCCTGAACAGACAGAATCATTGGAGCTGCTACTGCCCAATTATAATATCTGAAACAGCAGCAGAAATTGATACATCAAATAATATTCATGTCAGAAATGTGATCAAATTATCAATCAACTAGCGTTGTGGAAGCTATGCAAAAGTAACTTCAAATTACACCAAAAGTTACTAAGTTCAATAAAACTCTTACATTGAATATACTAAGAGAAATACATTTTATTGCAACTGTAAGCTTATAGAATTGATGTGTAATCATGATTAGTGTGATATCATCAAACTGCGACACACAAACACAATAAAATGAAGGCAGCTCCACAATGTAAAATACTGAGACCACTGAATCAAACCACCCAAATGAACTGATTTCCTAAAATACAAGAAACATTTGATCTGTATAAAGCTGCATGTTTAGTGTAAAGAAATTGTTCCGCAACTTTGGAAACTTATCAACTGTTACACTATTAAAAAATACAACTAGGTCTTTTTCTAGCACGTTTTTATTAACACTGTAATACTACAGATAATAACTATTAGACAAAGGAGAAATGCAGGTGAAATGACACTAACTTTGAGTTGATGCAGATGACCAGGTTCGGGTCTTCAATAATTCCAGGGTTACTGACAAAATCTTGAAAGCTGACAAGATGCTCCAGGAACTTTTCTGCAGAAAGAGATTACCATGTCATTACCATGACAATGTATCTAACCATCACCTCTCTGCAGTGAAATCAGAGGATGTTTGACGTTTAATTTACAGTTTGAGGGCATTACAAACTAATATTATAAGGGATTTTACTGTGTGCAGAGACAAAGCAACAAACAAACAAATCAAATAAACAACATTTCTCATAGCTGGTGAGGACAGGAAATTCAGATGGACATGAATATGCAGACTTTATCTATAGATGTTTTTAGGTGTCACATCTGTGGTTAGGCTGCGTCTTTATTATTCATCTCCCACACTCCACTCATACCTTTACTGATCTGACTGATGTCTCCTCTTCCACACAGAGACAAGGTCACATCCAGCGCATCTGTCGTGGAGTCGGACAGATACTCTGTGCCGCTGTCTGCGTTAACACTGTTCAGCGACTGAGGAGACATCTGACCCAACGGAGGAGACGGATCTGGTGGATGACCAGAGCGGAGGTCCAGGTCACAGCGCCAGGATGACTCCAGCTCACTGAAAATATGGAGCAATGAATTCAGGAAATGCAGTGGGAAAGGAGGAAAGGAGAGAGCTCCATTCAGAACTAAATCTGCATGCAAATGTTTGACCTCTGACCTCTTGGGGAAATAGAGAGCAGCAACCTCAGGGTCAAGATTGGACAAGTCTTCCAGATAGATATCAGATGGTCCCAAATGATGACTCCTCTTAACTAGACAAACACAGCACATGCAACACATCATTTCAGAAAGCGGCTGATTTACAAAAGTTTTCATTTCGTTTTATGTCAGTTCCAACAGATATTTAGTGACAGAACATTTTGTTTTTTCCAGGTAATTTTAGTGAAGTTACCTTTCCTCTTGTCCTGAGGGTCTGAAGATCTAGAGGACTCAGCAGGAACCATCTGATCCTCTGATTTGATGATGGACTCCAGGGTTGGAGTCAATACATCACTCTTAGCATTCTGATTGGTCTGGAAGGTCTCTAGCCCTGCCCCCTCCGCTGGCTCTTCTGTTCTGTCTTCTGAGCTTTGGGCAATTGGCTTTGGTGCATCAGTGATTAAACCAGCTGAGTTTATCACAGTTTCTGCTTCTAAACACTTAACCATGTGAGTCCCACTAAATGTAACACGAGCAACTGCTCGACCTTTAGTGTTGTCTGAGACAATACTGTTACCACAGGCCTCTGTGCTTTCTGTATGAGCCGTGGTGTCTAAACCAACAGTGCTGTTGGCAGGACTGGTCTCATGGATTGTGTTAGTGGAGCTGGTTAGAAGAGATGTTTCAGCTTCAGTGTCTGTGCTGACTTTATTAGCTGTAAAGTCTTTGGTCTCAATTGCAGTACAGTGCTGTACGAGGGAGTCGTCTGAGAACTGCAACGTCACAACCTGCGTTTCTGTTAACTTGACCCTGGGCTGTGTGTTATGTGTATCAAGAACTTCATGAGGAACGTGGCTGGTTGTACCAATCTGAGGTTCTGGTCTCACCACAGTCACGGTTGCCAGGTAATCTGTGCTCTCCATGTCAAAAGATGCTTGGCGATGGATTGTGCGGAAGTGGGAGTGGTCGGAGGGTGTGAGGGGGGATGGCGGGACTTGCTGGGCATCTGATTTCTCCCATTCTGCCTGGCACACCTGCAGAGGATAAACATTGACATGGTCTACTCTCTACACACGACACTACACTTAAAAGCCAGCATCCTAACTGGAATACAACTTTATAAAAGGCCGTTAACAAGATTGCTGCTTATGTTCAGAATTTCAAATCATTCACATGCACTACAATAGTCTGACATTAACATGATGCTGAGCCAACAAAACGTTGAACAATTTTAACAAGAAATATATAGCAGACACAAATATTAGCTAAAACAAAATTTTACTCTTTTAATCTACTCTACTGATGGTACTTTGCTGCCCACTGTTTGGTACAGCCTTGTTGAAAGCATTTTAATGATGGCAAAATGTTGCTTAAGAAGACGGCTTTGCTGGTCTTGGAATGTCTTCTCTTTCCCCTGATATACTGTAGCGAGTTAAAGGGCTGGCATTCTGACATACAACCTGAAAATGCTGCACTGTGTTTACAAGCAGAGAAAAACGCACACAACACAGTCTTCATAAATATGTCTGCAGATGTCGACAGAAGATGACTTGCAATTTTTTGCCTTCCAGGTTCTAGGTCAGAATGCCGGCTCCTGTGTCAGCACAATGCACATGCGTTGTGGTGCGCTCGTAAACGTGAGTCAGGGACTGACAAAGAAGAATAGAAAATGTTGAATGTTGAAAAGTTATTTTTTTTGCACAATATGTATTCTTGCCGCTTCATATCACCTTTCTATGGCAGATCTCTTTAAAGTTCTATACGTTCAGTAGTTCATTGCAGTACCTTTGGAAAAGCACCCCAGTTCCACTGCATCTGAGGCCCTAAAGACTCCTGCGCTTTACACAACTCAGAATCACTCTTAGGTGAAGAGGAGCGACTGTAGAACACACTGCGGGAAGAGAACCAGTGAGATGAGAAACAAAAGAAGGCAAGCAATGTATTACATTTGTATAAAGCATTGCATTAGCAGTGCAAAAGTTGTGGGTTCATTTCCTGTGAACACAGGCACTGATAAATTGTATACTTTAAAAGCACTGTAAGTCACTTTGGATAAAAGTGCCTGCCAAATGTGTGAATGTCATGTAAGAGTGAGACGTGCAGAAAATAAACAAAGAGGATTAAGATCTGCACAGATACATGATCACCTCTCATTAACTGAACATTCTCCATCAGAATGAGGATGCACGTCTCTGCTCTGAGCTCCTGATGCTTCTTCATTGGGTTCCTCTGACAGTGAGAAGTATACAGACTTACTATAACAGAAGAAAAACACACACCATGAGTGAGTGATATATATTATGTAGGTCAATTCACTCATAGTATACATACACAAAGATTAATGTTAATTTCTAACCTGGTCACCATTGAAGACTCCTCCTTATGGACGTCCTGGTCTGGACTTTCTTTCTCATCAGAGGAGGATGTGACGTCTAGTTGCGCATCGGAGCGTGCTCGTTTCCTGCGTCGCTTCTTGCGGCGACTAGATGTAATGTTAGAGAGAGATTCAGTGAACTCAGAAACTTCTGGAAGGTCAGTGGGGATTGGAGAGGTGCAGAGGTGAGCAGGAACCCTCGTCTGAAAGAGAGAGAGAGTGTTAATCACACTATAACAATAAAGCATTACACGTGATTAATAGACTTACAGTAATCTGGACACACCTTAAAATCCTCATTCTCCTCCACAAAGAAAGCTTCTCCATTATCACCCAGTTTCATATGCAGGCTCACAGGTTCTCCATTGATCTCGATGTCCACCTGTAGACACAATACAGCAGTTTATTTAGCTGAAGAACAGACCAGCTGTGTGTGTGTGTGTGTGTGTGTGTGTGTGTGTGTATCACGGTAATAAAGCCAAAACGATTAGTTGGTTGTTGACAACAAAGATTTTAGGTTAAAATTTTTAATGAATGTTTAAGAGTTTTGTCAAAATTTAGTGTGACAATTTATTTGCATAGTACAACTTTTTAAAACAGTTTTTTAAAATGTGAAAGGTTTTTGCCATTTTACTATAGCAAAATGCAGGTCAACCTGAAGATTCTTTCCTAAAATTCTCTTAATAAGAAAATAATAATAATAATTCAACACATTTCAAGTCTGCTCACCACTTTCTCTTTGGAGCGCAGCACTCCCAGTTTTCCAAAGCGCACATGGAAGGGCGAGCACTGGAAAGAGCCGTCTGGTTGTCGAACCACGATGACGTCGATTCCTCCGGTGAGAGTGGCCGGGTTCAGCCCTCGATAGAGCTCTTTCACGGTCACAAAGACCGTCTCTGCCAGCTGACCCACGTAATTCATCGTCTGAAACTGAGAAACAAATAGGCCAAATTTCACATTTCAGGTTGTGATGTCAGATTGTCTTTGTTCCAGAGACTCATATGACGCTTATAGTGCGACTGTGATCTTTGCACAAAGAGCAAAAGTCTGATTCACGATCTTTGTCATTACATGCTGGAAGATATGAGGTCATGCCAAAAGTAAAATCGGTGGAAAATGAACATAGACACATTCTTGGACACTTGAAACTTCAACATTTCCCACAAGGCTGCAGTGATGTGACATCATTATTAGCCTGAGGATCTTCACAGGTAAAACACACACATCCAGTTAGACTTCAGTTTAGCTTTACTACACACACACACACACACAGCTGATAAGAGAAAGAGTGAGACAGACAGAGAATGACAGTGTGACTGATGTGAAGATTCATTCCAGTGAAGCTTTGCTAAACTTTAAACCAGAACATTAATCTTCACTGATGTACTGAAGACCTGTGCAGACAGTCAGAGTATCTGTCTGTCTCTATCAGTATCTCCTCCACATGAGGTTTCAATAATGTCTCTGATATCAATCCCTAATAGGCCATGTGTTAAGTGCTAAAGAATCAAGTGATAAATAATGATTCAAAGAAAGAAGAATCTAATAATAAGTCATGGTTGAAATTGTGTTTAGCATCACTTGTATTTAGATTATTCACTTCCACTGTTCTTAATAAATGTAAACCAATACAATGTGTTTTGAGTCATTTTAGCAGGTTTGAGAGTTTTATAGAAGTGAACAGATCATTACAGGTTATCTGTTTCATTAACAAGACAGAAGAGCACAAATATCCAGACTGTGGGAATGAACACAGCAGTGACTTCAGACTTCAGTCTCATCCTGAATTTACAAAAAACCTGAGCAATGAATTTTAACCCGGTTTATAAAGCTGGAAACGAATAAAGGTTGCTCCTCTGTAGCAGTTAGTAAATACTGAATGAAGAAACACAAAGTAAAACTTGTCAGTCACATCCAGTCAGCTGAGACGCTACACAGCATGTGTACACATACAGACTTCTGCTATACTCATACATGACACATCATCACGACCACAAACAACACAAACAATACAACACAAACAACACAAACAATACAAACAACACAAACAACACAAACAACACAAACAATACAAACAACACAACACAAACAATACAAACAACAACACAAACAATACAAACAACACAATACAAACAACACAACACAAACAATACAAACAACACAATACAAACAACACAACACAAACAATACAAACAACACAAACAATACAACACAAACAATACAAACAACACAACACAAACAACACAACACAAACAATACAAACAACACACACAATACAAACAACACAACACAAACAACACAAACAATACAACACAAACAACACAACACAAACAATACAAAAAACACAACACAAACAACACAAACAAACGTCACATACATTAACACATTAACAACATGTTAACACATGAACATGTTAACACATGAACACGTTAACACGTTAACATATGAACATATTAACACATGAACATATTAACACATGAACATATTAACAACACATTATTAACACACTGTCAACACATTATTAAACATTATTAACACACTGTCAACACATTATTAAACACTGTTAACACATTATTAAGACATTGTCAACACATTATTAAACATTGTTAACACATTATTAAACATTATTAACACATTATTAAACACTGTTAACACATGAAGGCGCTGAGTGACTGCGCTCACCTGAACACCAGCGACGCTCTTAACACTTCCTGTACGCTCACGCGCAGCCGCACGCGTCACAACGTCATCGCTCTACACCCAATCACGAGCAGGCACTCGTCTCAGGACACGCCCTGTTGTCGATGGCTTGTGCTGACGTGTGTGTTTGCGGTAGTAACGAGAGTGATGGAGTTCATCATCATCATCATCATCATCATCATCATTATCATTATTATTATTATTATTATTATTATTATTATTATTATTATTATTATTATTATTATTATTATTGTGTTGTATTATGTGAGCGCACGAGATGCAGCCACACGTCCGTGTTCAGCTGTTTCTGAGGAGACAGCATGTTTGTGTTTTGTGTCAGTGTGAACTAAAGGAGTGTGTTACAGCAATAAAGAAACGCAACGGGGCGCTGTTCTGTCGTGATGACCCGGTCTGCATGCTGTGTGAAGACTAATAACGCGATCTTTATACAGTTCACACAATAACCACACTTATATTCACCGTGTCATAATAATGTAGAGCAGAACACACTGCTGGAGTCTCACTACATTCAGTCTATAATCAAAGTCCGTTTGTCCTCAACTAAGATCTCAACACGCTCATCCCTTACGCGCATCTCATCCCACGTGACAGACTGACATTCCATGCCCATATACGGTTAAATCCCCGCTGTGGGCCGGCCTGTTGAGGAGGACAGAGACTCCTGATTGGCCGAGAGGAAGATGGGGGGGTGCTGAAGCTAATGCTCTGGAGGAGCTTGTGTTTCTGAAGTCTCAACAGTGTCTCAGTGTCAGTCTCAACAGTGTCTCAGTCTCACCACCATCATCCTGCCAGCTGAGGTTCAGGTGAGTACTGAAGTGTCATTGTGTTTGTCTGTTTGTTCTGTGTTGTAAAGGCTTTCTGCAGAAGCTCTGTGAGTCTGGGACACTGAGGAAAGATCTGATGACGTAAGTTTGGGATATACAGCTAAAGCTGGTCCAGAACTGATTATTTCTTAGAGAAGATCAAAGACGACTGATCTGAGTCCAGCTGTTTAAAGGGACGGATTCCCCAACAACCTGGTTTTTAGGTTTTAACAGAGTGGATTAGAGAGGATTTCATTCTGTTTGTGTACAGTATGGTTATTCACTCACTGCATATGTGTGTGTGTGAACTGTCCAATGAAGATAAAATCTCTCGTTAATGCATTTCTGCTTTCAACAAAGTTCATGATACAAACAGACTGTATGTAAAAAAGCAGGGAAGAAAACTTGCCATATTCAAACTCCTAAAGTGAAAAGCAGTCAGTCTTGCATGTAGCTGTAAACCCTCATCTGTAACAGCGTCTCAAAGATGAGACTCATGATGTAAACAATGGCAGGGTGAATGAACCTAAAAACAAAAATCCATGTTACCATCTAAACAAATGCTGCTAGAGCTTTTCTCACAGCTAACTTCACTTTTCTTAGTCATTTTACAAGAAGCATTTAGTGGATGTCAGTTTGTCCAGCAGAATAACTTATGGCATATTAAACATCAACATGTTCCACTAAAATTGTTTTGGTGAAAAGTGTGCTGTCTTTTTTAAAAAATAAAAGCCACATGCTTTTGACGCTTGTGTATGTGGGCTTGCACCATTCTGAGGTGAAAGAAACTGAAGCACTGGCTCTTTGGGAAATATCCTAAATTACTCCGTGCAGATTACATGAGCTGTATGATTCCCAAAACTAGTATTTCAGAGGCCACAAATAAACATGAGGAATACTGTGTCTGGTGTCCTTCAGGCAGTTAGTCAGGACAATCTCTGAATTCCTGCATTTAATCCCCGAGCTGAGCAGGACATTGTGTTCTGATGACTGTGTTCAATAACACACACACACACCGAGAATAAACAGTTGATCAGTTACTTTAATTCTGCTGCTGCCTCATACACCAACATGGAGCAGAGGAATAATGCAGTCAGAGTTTAAAATAGAGAAGAACTTCAGCTCTGCTTCATAAAGCACAACAGAGACATCACTGGAGATTTCAGATGAATTTAGCCATGTTTAAAATGCTGTTTAATGCCACTATAGATGTAGCAGGTTTCTTTCTGTGTAAGG
The DNA here is from genome assembly GCA_036877525.1 of Chromobotia macracanthus. NCBI lineage: Eukaryota > Metazoa > Chordata > Actinopteri > Cypriniformes > Botiidae > Chromobotia > Chromobotia macracanthus. The sequence continues at coordinate 1,102,088 of JAZGTH010000001.1, forward strand.
CATTATAAGATAAATGTAATATGATATCAGTCAGTCTACAGGATAGTTTACATATTAAAACATTCCACAGGTATTGAGCTGAATACTGGCTGTCAGGAAAGAGCAATAACTGTACAGAGAGGAAAATGAGTGTTTGCTGACATCCAATTATTCTGGTACACGTGACTCATGTATTCATAAACCTTTACATATTTCAAAACAAACAGTTCATAATATGTGATGTTGGTCAGAACTGTGTACTTTTTATCTAATGTTCTTGTAGATCAAGCACACACACTCATCTTGCGCGACATCTGCTGTCTGCTGGTCTGCCTGTAACTCCTCATATTAGCAGCTGATAGCAGAGCTGCAGTTCTCTGCTGTATTCCTGCCTCAGTCTGATCCTGTTTGTTCAAGAGTTTCTGTGAGGAATTATAGAGATTTAACTGTACAAGGAATATCTTGCATTAAACAAGTTTATGACCTCTGTGATGCTATTATTCTAAAATCAAAAATCTCAAAATACACGCAGACGTCTGTGATTTGCTGATTGAATACCAACAGATTTGTAGATTTAATTATAATAATAAGGCACATGCCGAAGACCTTTGTTAGATGTTTTGTGGGATACTCACACACCTAATTCCTTCCTGTGTGGACAGTTGTAGGTCAACACCCAAATGAAGTTATTCACTCGTCTGTACAAATCCACACCAACCAAAATACACTTCCATCAGTGTGTTTGAACAGAACTTGTATTGAGTATTTTTCTGCTAGAGGGGTGTGAATCTTTACTCTGATTATGTTATGTTCTGATTGTACAACAAAAACCTGGTTAAAGTAGAAACTTCCAATTAATATTGTATCAAGTATCTAAATCATAGCTCTGGAACTACTTCTCCTACAATCACCATCTTGTGTGCTATGACCAAGTGTAATCCATAAATGAAGAAGTTTATTTTAACACGTCTGACTCTGTCTAGACGTGACACACCGCCAACATGTCCAGCAAAAGAGCAAAAGGGAAAACCACCAAGAAGCGTCCACAGAGGGCCACCTCAAATGTGTTTGCCATGTTTGACCAGTCACAGATCCAGGAGTTCAAGGAGGCTTTCAACATGATTGACCAGAACAGAGACGGATTCATTGATAAAGAGGATCTTCACGACATGCTGGCCTCTCTGGGTAGGTCTGATGTTCTCTGTGATGTCACTAGGTAAAACTTTCACTAAATACTTGACTCAATATTTGGCTAAAGAAACAAAGGGTTAATCAGGACTGTGGTACCTGTGTCCAGGTAAGAACCCGTCTGATGATTACCTGGAGGGCATGATGAGTGAAGCACCAGGACCCATTAACTTCACAATGTTCCTCACCATGTTTGGAGAACGCCTGAATGGAACCGACCCAGAAGATGTGATCAGAAACGCCTTCGCCTGTTTTGATGAAGAAGGAACTGGTAAAACACAAGCCTGACTCAGTTACCAGTTTGACCAATCAGACAAAAGCTGTGTACCAAAACCTAATGTGCTGCCCTGCTGTCTACTGCCTTCTGAGCAGCATCCTAAAGCTGAAGTTCATAACTTCTGCCTCTCTGTTTGAAACATATTATGACATATTTTCTTAGCGTGGATTACAGGTCTAAATTCTAACTTCTAAAACTAGGAACAAGTTACAAATGCTCCACCATCCTCAGCATCCACACGCAATAATAGTAGCCAGGTCCTCTTTCTGTTTACAGACATCATATTGACATGACGTAACCACACAGACGAATGACTTAAAACTGACATTTCCCACACAATTGACCATGACAGCTCAAATGATCAATTTGTTTTATAAACTGATAGTAGCAAATCGGGGTAAGGAGGCTGTGTTGAATGCCTTGACTGGGTATGTACTTGCTCAATAACTGTTTTTTGTTTATGTTTAAGTTATGGATTGCTGCAAGGTTTTGGAACAGCAATTTTATATAGTGTCTCATGACAACATTCTCCTATACACAGATTTATTTATGTGATCATATACACTGTTTAATAACATTACACTCACACACACTGTTTAATAACATTACACTCACACACACACTGTTTAATAACATTACACTCACACACACTGTTTAATAACATTACACTCACACACACACTGTTTAATAACATTACACTCACACACACACTGTTTAATAACATTACACTCACACACACACACTGTTTAATAACATTACACTTACACACACACACACTGTTTAATAACATTACACTCACACACACACACACTGTTTAATAACATTACACTCACACACACACACTGTTTAATAACATTACACTCACACACACACACTGTTTAATAACATTACACTCACACACTGTTTAATAACATTACACTCACACACACACACTGTTTAATAACATTACACTCTCACACACACTGTTTAATAACATTACACTCACACACTGTTTAATAACATTACACTCACACACACACACTGTTTAATAACATTACACTCTCACACACACACTGTTTAATAACATTACACTCACACACACACTGTTTAATAACATTACACTCACACACACTGTTTAATAACACTACACTCACACACACATAGTTTAATAACATTACACTCTCACACACACTGTTTAATAACATTACACTCACACACACACTGTTTAATAACATTACACTCACACACACACTGTTTAATAACATTACACTCACACACACACTGTTTAATAACATTACACTCACACACTGTTTAATAACATTACACTCTCACACACACACTGTTTAATAACATTACACTCACACACACACACTGTTTAATAACATTACACTCTCACACACACACTGTTTAATAACATTACACTCACACACACACTGTTTAATAACATTACACTCACACACACTGTTTAATAACATTACACTCACACACACATAGTTTAATAACATTACACTCACACACACACACACTGTTTAATAACATTACACTCACACACACACTGTTTAATAACATTACACTCACACACTGTTTAATAACACTACACTCACACACACACACTGTTTAATAACATTACACTACACACACTGTTTAATAACATTACACACACACACTGTTTAATAACATTACACTCACACACACACTGTTTAATAACATTACACTCACACACTGTTTAATAACATTACACTCACACACACACACTGTTTAATAACATTACACTCACACACTGTTTAATAACATTACACTCACACACACACACACTGTTTAATAACATTACACTTACACACACACACTGTTTAATAACATTACACTCACACACACACACTGTTTAATAACATTACACTCACACACACTGTTTAATAACATTACACTCACTCACACACACACACTGTTTAATAACATTACACTCACACATACACACACTGTTTAATAACATTACACTCACACACACACACTGTTTAATAACATTACACTCACACACACACACACTGTTTAATGATGTTACACTAGCACTAGTGCTTGTAAAAGTGAATCGTGTGTACTGCACACATCTCTGTACAGTAATGATGCTTCATCAGATTGTTAAAGCAGCTGATGTTCTTCTGACTGTACTGATGATCTTCACACAGGCTTCATTCATGAAGAACACCTGCGGGAACTGCTGACCACCATGGGCGATCGTTTCACTGATGAAGATGTGGATGAGTTGTTCCGGGAGGCTCCCATTGATAAAAAGGGAAACTTCAACTATGCAGAGTTCACACGCATCCTCAAGCACGGAGCCAAAGACAAAGATGATATGTAGAATCAGGACATAAACACATGCACAGGTGTGACATCAGAAGGCGGGTATGTCAGCCTATTCATGTCATAATATCTCTTGACCTATGAAGTATCAAAATACATAACTATATGCTATTAGATCAGATTGTGTTTAATTGAAGGTTTATATATTTGTTTATTGTGGATTTCTTATGACTATTCATGTGTGATAGGTTGTATTGTATAGGTTGAATTAACAAACATAATCAGTTTTGTTCTGTACACCTGCATTTAGACCTAATGTATTCTGCCTGTTTTATGATGTCAGCACGTATGAGTCTCAGTAACTTTCTCTGTCATTGAGTTTAACAGATATATGAGGCATTATGGGCATTTTTTAAAACATTCTGAAGTGAGACTAACTACAAAACATCTGCACATATTCCTTCAGTTCTTCATCATCATCATCATCTCAAACAGACTTTAGTATACAGTGAACTTCTGTTGGTCCTGCAGTGTGTATTTACCCATCACACCCTGTGAATACCTGCTGTATGAAGTGTGTTATTACTCGTGGCAGCTGTCAGGTGTGTTATATGAAGTCATCCATCATATTCAGACTGAATTAAGTGTAAAGATGGTCCCTCAGTACAATGAAATTCATGCTTGCTCACTCAGAATGAAATATTGTTCTTGATATTTGGAAATATCAGCCATTTGTATCCAATATGAATGCATGTATTTTACTGCACATCTGTTCATAAAAACTCATTACACAAACATATGAAAATGCCTTTATTTCTCTGATGTTCATACAAAAGGACACCAAACAAAATCTCCAGATGAAAAGGCAGATATTGCACAGAATAAGGAAGTTTTTCTACACAAGCAGATAAGGCACAAACCACTTTCACTGTTATAGATGCACATACATAAAGTGAAAAATATTCACATCCATCTTCATGTATTTGGTTGTATAGGAGACTTATTTAATATATATACATTAAAAGCAGTTCTATGTCAAAAACAAAGCCTGACTTGTAAATCAAAAGATGATTTACATGTTTCACATTGTCATATGCAAAAACCATTTTTTGCAAAAACCACACTGATCACTTCACAGTTTCCGTCACTGTGTTATGATTGTACTTTGGGCTCCATGCATGTGTCACATGTAGACTGGTTTGTGGGACATTGCCGTGTTGGACACTCCACAACCCAGAAGATGAGAAGTTATCAGATTTCACAATGTTCTTGGCTCCTACAACCACATTGACAACACCACTGGTGGTCAGAGCAGCTTGGACAACTGGAGGGCCTGCAAATGAGTGAGCCATGACAGGAACAGACACTGGTAAAACCCGGTTCTCTATTAACCCTGCTGTAGCATTAGGCTCCTCTCTGAAAGGAGTGTCTTCACCAGAAAAGGAATGTGGAACCACCTCCAAATCTTCATTCTTGACAAGCGCTCTTGAATCTGTAAGTTTGTCTGGATGTTGTTGTGTCATTTGCTCTTTTTGTCTGCAGTTTTCCTGCTCAGCCGCTCGCTGCAGCGTCGCATCCACTAAAAGTTTGAGATCGCTAAAATCTTGTGGGCACAGCTCTGGAGGGGTGGGGGGAGGCGTGTTGAACAGAACCCCTGTAGGGCTCACTGCTCCTAGGGTCAGGGTGGAG
>JAZGTH010000001.1:1112500-1162500 GCA_036877525.1 Chromobotia macracanthus
GACACGACCAGGAAACAGTTTCCATCTCTTACCAGCTCTGAGAATGTTACAGGAGACTAACATGAAAAGCATCTTTAAAACTCTGAGAATTCAAATACTGGCTCAGTTTAAACCACAGCTGAATGTGAGCCAAATTAAATCTGGATGTGACAGGACTTAAACATGACAGTGTAAACAACAAAATTCACATTTAATCTGATATTATCTATTCACTTTGCACTGCTTTAACAGACAGTAAATATGCTGTACTTTTGGTCTCAAATATTGTTTCAGTTATTTAACAGACATTTTATATTGCATGTTTATTTTTAACATTAAACATGAACATTAAACACTCTCCTGCCATATTCTCATTACTGTAATATGTCCAAGTATTTTACTTTAATAAATGAACAAATGTAGTATTGCAACAAATTTTTACACACATTACAGTAATGAATTTAGTAATTAAATTTTGTTTACAGTTCAGTAATTGTCGATTTCTGAGTAAATGTGTTTAGTTGTCATGAAAATGAGATGCATAATGAAAATATTTTTGTCTCCTTTTTGGTGACATTTGACTTGGACCAGTTCTTCCAGACAGACTAAGTTAAGAAACTAAACTTCTAAACTAAACTGTGCTCAACTTCTCTTCTAAACTCCTGTCCAATGATCTAATGAATGTCTACAGCATACGAGTCCAAAACAGCAGCAGGTACATCAATTATCCTGCAGGTCTCTGTGGAACGGCCTTTCAGAGCTCTGAGACACTCTGAATGTGTATAAATACAAGAGGACCGTCAACACACAAAACACAAACAGGCATTAACGACATACACAAAATGGGCTGAACGACCAAGAGAAGTTTAAAACAGAAGACCCATCTGACACCATTAGCTGCACACAATAGGGGCCGAGCACGGAGCTGTTGAAGTGAAGGGATGATTTAGGGTAAATTTGGGGGTTTGTGGCTCTTCTTGGTTGAGCTGCATAAATTTCCCTGTTTAATTAGGTCCCATCTATGGAAACCTAAGATAAATATTCCCTGATGACAGACAACGAGAAAGTGTCTGAAATGTGGAATATCACGTCTGCAGCAAAACTGTAAAGAAACTGCGGTTTCAAAATCCATTAGATGTAGAGGCTCTTTTCATGTTTAGAACGAAATGTCAATGTCTGCAGCGTGAGAAGAGTAAACTTCACACTTTAGGGTTTGCCCTGAAAGTTAATAGTTTTGATAATATTGTCTTTGATATTGCTACAAGGGTGTAAATGTTACCCACAATAATCACTACAGGCACTTCACCGAATAAAAAATTAGCTTAGTTTTTCCCCCTTAAAGCAAAGCAGGACAAGGAACAGCAGGATTTTAGTGTTGAAAACACGACACCCTGTTCTGTACCTGTACAAACTCATGAGACAGACAACCTGAGCAGGACGCTGGAGTGAGGTGCGACATCTGTCTTCAACACACCATTACACTTGATTAAAAGATGAGCGCCCCTGCTGGACCTCTTAGAAAACAGACAGACTTTAGAGTATCCACTGACTTCATCATCCAACAGCTAATGTGACATTCACACCTGGAAAATCTTCTGCACACATAAGAGTTTTAAATAACGAGGACTTGAACAACAGCGCTAGCTGAAGGAAGAGAAGAAAATTAACTGTATGAGTGGAAGACGGCGACTTCAGTCGGAAAGACATCAAAAATTCATCAGGTGGAACGTTTTCGCTTTTCTATTTGTGTAGATGTCAGAGGAATGTTTTCTTATCCAAAATAGTAGAACATTTATAACAATCTGATATAGAATTTAGGACACAATATCAATACCAGCTCTCAATATTATTTATAATAATATTCATCTTAATGATTGTAGCTAATAAAAGTCTTTGTGAGGTTTTCCTTTGCAGTCTTTTCAGAAGTGACATTTCTAGTGCATTCTGTTTGTCTCAGTTTCTAGTTTCTAGTGTCATTCATTTCTGGCCTCCCTCTCCCTCTCTCATTCGCTCTCTTTCGTGTGGGAGGAGTCATGTGTGCTGTCCGAGCCCTTGAATGTGGTTCTGGATTCTCTCCTGCTCTACGGTCTCTCTCGTCCTCAGAGTCTCGTCTGGGCCTCAGGAACATAGATCTCGATGTTGTCGGCACTCTCTGTGGCTGAGTTCTGTTTGACAGACTGAGCTCTTTTGGCAGCCACCAGTCTCTTACGAGCCTCTTGTCTCTGTTTGTCAACCGTGTCATTGCTCTTCTCTTTGCTCAGAGTGCCTTTACTCTTCCCGGGTTTCTTGGGAACTTGAGGAGCATCTTTCTGCTTTTCCTGAAGGTCAAACACAGAGACAGACACAGAGAGTGACTCTTAAAGTGCATGTGTTTCTGAGAATGAATAACTGTACCTCAAGTGTCCATATGCCCTGCTCTCCGCTGTCACACTATCACCAGGTAAATAAAAATATATAATCAGCACAAAAATACCTTTACATAACTGCATAGTAGGCAACAAAACAGTCAAAAATATCCCACAGACCTACATTCACAGTGTATATGTGACATACAACATATATTTAATGTATAACATATATATTTAAACTAGAATATCATATTGAAGATTTTTTACTTATTTGGACCATTAAGCAACCACTTCTCAACACCCTCGCAACCACATTGCAACACACCTTAACAACAGTATAGCAATGCCTTAGAAACCACCCAGGACAACTCAGAATTGGAGTGGTTAACAGGTTTTCTTGTGAAAAAGGAAACGTTTAGTTTTATTGTTTACTTTGCATTTTATTGGCCTTTACACAAACGTGTTTTCAGTAAATACATCACAACTCTACACTGATGTATAAGTGTTTGTACCTGCTTCTCTGGTGAGTCTCCAACTAATTTCCAGTCGTTTGCCTTTAGATGATAAAGTTCATCAAACTTCAGACTGATGTCTTCTATGGAGAGCTGCAGAAGATCCCAGAAGCCTGCAAGATCTTGAGCCGTGGGTCTCGGGTTCGAGTTCACATTCTACACAGACAATAAAACAGAGTCTGAAAGGAAAAATTCAAATATAACCTATATAAAACAGCCATTCACACGGCCATTTATGAAGCCCATTTACACACACAGCATTTCCTCATTTGTCCCGAAGAGGGCGACACATCTCTGGCTGTAACAAGTCTCATTCACTCACAGTATAATGTGTGACGCTGTGTCCTTTATCAAGTATGTAAAAGCAGCACTTACAGAATTCAGAGGCTAATACGATCACAGACATTATAAACCTCAGATTGTAATGAAAACAGAGCTGCGGGTTTGGGACTGAAGTCTGTTTCACTAAATCTGCTGTGTTATTCTCACACACAAGCCCCTGTAGAACTATAAAGATTAGTGCAGTTATGCTTGACAGAATCATTTACAGAATGAAAGAATGAAATCTGGTTAGCTCATGATTGTGTGTGTTACCAGGTTTTGTTCACACAGTCCTCGGAACTGCTGGAATTTCTGGGACATGAGCAGCTGAGCGCTGCCGACCGCACTGCGAACCTTCCCCAACACTAGAGAGAGGGAGAGAAAAAGGAGAGAAAAAGAGGAAGAGAAAACTCTATTCTGATTGGCCAATCACGGTACTTGCTGTCAAATAAGCAGCAAACTTAAAGGCTGTAAATCAGGGGTTTTCAGTCCTGCTTTTGGAAGGTCAGTGTCCTGAGTTTAGCTCCAACTTGCCTCAACACATCTGCCCAGCAGTTTCTAGTCTACCTACACTAGATTAGCCAGTTCCTTGATTAGATGGTTCAGTTGTGTTTAACCGGGGTTGGAGATAAACTCTGCAGGACATTGGCCCTCCATGAGCAGGACTGGACACCCCCGCTCTCTCTCACCCTCCTCTGAGAGTTGATGTTCTTTGGTCTCTTTCTCCATCTGGTTGCACCAGCCCTCCATCCTCCCAGTCTCTGCCTGCAGAAGCTTCAGGAACCAATGACCGTCCCGTCTACATGCCGACACGCCTGTTGTCCCCAGTAGTGGCTGGGCGGGGCCTCCGTTCCCTGTTCCGTTCCCGCTCTCCAGCCAGGGGTCAGGTGGGGGCAGGGAGGAGGGGTCCAGCGCCGGGTCCAAACTCTCTGAGAAGGATGAGGTGCTGCTCTGTGTGGTCGAACGATGGGTCAGGATCTGTCGGGAGGGGCCACTGGTTGTCACAACGACATCATTGTCATGGTTACCATTGTCAAGGGAGAGCTGGGGGGGTGAGTCTACTGATTGGTTGGTGCTGTTAACCATCAATTTCTTTTCGATGTGTTTGGAGTTTGATGGGAATATCACAGAGTTCAAGGAGAGATCCTGTGTGTCCGAGTCTGTCTCCTGCCGCGAGGCCATGCTACTGGAGCAGCTGAAACTAACACACACACAGCCAAAAACACCCACACGGACACACGGAATGACACGGACACACACGGAATGACACGGACACACACGGAATGACACGGACACACACGGAATGACACGGACACACACGGAATGACACACGGAATGACACACGGAATGACACACGGAATGACACACGGAATGACACACGGAATGACACACGGAATGACACACACAGACACACACAGACACACACAGACACACACAGACACACACAGACACACACAGACACACACAGACACACACAGACACACACAGACACACACAGACACACACAGACACACACAGACACACACAGAATACCATTGAGTTTCAAATGATGTTATTAAACAATCTTATATCAATTATACATTTAACTCAAGACACACTGAACCATACACGATTTGATTAAACTCTACTGAACACTGCACTGGACTGAATAATACAGGCCATATTTCAGCTGCAGTCTGAGAACAGAAACAGCTAGACGGAAGCTTCTGGCTTCTTCAGTGACAAGTGTCTAACATCACATACAATGTGACAGAATTAAAGATGGTGTATAATTAAGCACAAATTGTGTCTTGTGTGCGTCTTGCATTGGTTACGATAAGATCTATAACGTATGCAATAGTTCTGTCCACTGTCTTTACTGAGGTCATGTTTGTTCTACAGGAAGTGAGAAACACGAAGTGAGCGAAACTCACGTCCAGCCGTCCTCCACCTGAACGCCAATAGACTGGAACCTGGCCAATGGCGGCGTCTCCACTTTAGTCTGGGTTTCCTGAGCACAGTCCACCTGAACACACATGTACAAATATGTCAGAATCTAGAAACTAGCGGTCAAACAGACTGGAAACAAACCTAACGATGCTCATTATTTACTTGCCATTTTATTCAGGCCCAAATCTATATATTATGTGTAGACAATTTAGAAATACATAACTGTGACAATACTCATCAATTATTCAACTAAACCTTTATGTTTTGCATTAAATAACTGATGAATACATTGGAAGCTCCATTGGGAAGCATTTACTCAAGACACTTTTCTGATCATACATTGATTGTATTCACTGTAAAAAAAATCCTTCAAAATGTTCTCCCAACAAAGGAAAGTAATCATTTTTACAGCAGGGGTAACATAGCAGTGGTATGCATTATTCACTTTGTTTTCTAATGCTGGTGTTTTGTAATGCAGCATGTATTCGACACGCAGGTGTGTGTGACACTGGTCAATTGCACGCCCTCACTTGTATTCCGATGGAGGAGAGTTTTCGTCGTGGTACAGGGTCTACAGGGGGTTCGTCCGCAGCGAGCGCCTCCCCCTTCACCTGCTCATTGTGAGAGTCACGGAGAGGGCCGTGAGAAATCACGACCGCTGCAGGGATCTGAGGGTCACGGGGTGCTGCTACAGGAAACTGGGGTCGTGACCCTTTTGCCAAACTGTTGGTCTGCGTGCTGTCCAGACTGTCGGAGGAGTTGCTGCGTCCTGATTGGCTGTTGACCTCGCTCTTGCGGTCGTGGTGGTCAGGGTAACAATCCTGGGCAGACTCAGTGCTGCTCTGCACTGTCACAGAGATGAAGGGTTTGGACATGGTTCGAGGGGGAACAGGGGGCGGAGCTACTTTCTTACAGGTGGTCATACATGTGGAGACTACAGACAGACAAAGACAGAAATGTGATCAACTCAACACTCAATACAAACACTTCTGCTGAAGGTTTAAAGGTGGGGTTCTCAAAACCTCTTCAGTTAACAAGTAACAGACCTTGTAAAATGTAGTTATCTAAATCAATTTAAATTAAAAAACATATATTATGAATTTGTTCATAATATAACTACTTAACAATGATGTATTCAGTACATAATTCACATTCCTTAATATCCTCTGATATTATTGCAGAGTCCGATGACCTTACTGTTATTTTAAAATGTGGACTAGTCATAAAAAACAATGAGTAGGTGTCCAAACTTTTGACAGGTGAAAATAACCCTGAGCAGTGTACACTACCCCTCCTGCTATTTAGTATAAAAACAGATCAGTCTTACCATACTCTTATCTCAGATGTGAATGTGCGCTGGTTGAAATACCCATAAAAAGTCTCTGTTTAAGTTTTTCAAACATTTTTTCAAATTTTCCATAGTCTGGTAATTTCACAGCAGTCACGTCCGTAACTTTTTATCTTAATAATGTTTTATCCTCATAAATGCAAACACGAAAAAAAAAAAAAAAAAGAAATATTTGATATTGTATGATAAGCCCTTCTCCATTCGTTGGGTATTATTGCTTCTGGTTTGTGCATTTTAATTCACAGAATTCCCGCAAAAGTATGTTGTCTTCCAAAAACGTCACATCCGTAAGGCATGTATATTTCCTGATTTAAACAGAAAGCCTGATAGTTTTCTGATGTCTGGACAATATAAACATGCTTCAGTATATTAATAAACACACTGAGATTTATATACAAGTACAAAAGTCTTAGGCACATTAGTATTTTCACACCCAAATGGTTTTAAGCAAGTTAATTATATCTTTTGCTGTAGTGTCAGTAGGAATTATAAGTTTACATTTCCATGTCACATCCACAACACTGGAATTGCTCTCATCACTAATTAGATCATAAGGAAACAAACTCAGAACTGCTTTCATAAGGTCAAAGCTTTTGCGTAATGTGGTTTAAGTATTAAAACCAATCTTTTGCTGCAAATTACTGCTTTTCTTCTACACAAGGATTATTTGGAACATTCCGGATAATAATTATGGAAAACAACAATCTAAAACCTGCAACACAACATTAAGTAGCTTTAACTAGTCTGAAAACAAGCGCATCAGAAAACAACACAAACACGGACATTGTTCTGGTTGATTATTCAGACAGAATGAGAGAACCTGAGCTGATCTGGAGTGATGCTGTGACTGTATGGGAATATGTATGCATGACCTTTGACCTTCGGTGTGGGAAACACATCACAACAGAGAAACTCTCCCATGAAAGAGAAAATGAATGACTGCTAATCCAGAAAAACATTTACCACAGTAAGAATGTGATGCTAGACATGAAGTAATGCAAAAATCACCCTAAACATACACCATATATACCTACATGTGGTAATAGTGACCGCTTTACTTAATGATTGCTATCAGGATGTAAAGACAATTTCAATCATCACAACAAAAATGTTTCTGTAAAATCACTACCCTGTCTTTCAATAAACGTACAGGAGAAAAGGCACAAATACATGAACAAAACAGTGTTTGCTAATTGACTGAATATGATGAACAAATCTGAGTAATGCAGGCACAGCCCTTCTCCCAGCTTTCTGTGTTCAGAAACTCTTGCGTACTTCTCCAAAAGTCAACAGTCACTCAGTACATCTGACAATGACCCAGGAAACAATACTGGCATTATGAGAGTGTAAACTTTCTTAAAGGAGTACTCCCCCCCAAAATGAAAACTGGCCCATAAGTGACTTTCTTCTTTCAGTTGATCAGAATCAGACTTATTTGAAATGATATTCTGGTTCTGACTACTGAACCTGGCTGCACATCAGCTCCATGTCAATAACGCAAATCTTACTGGCTCTTGCATGTCTTATGACTAGCATCATCATTACGGGCTTAATAATATTCCAAAACAAATCTGAAGAACTGCAGTATGGTACATGTATGGTACATAGTGTGGTACTCTCATGGTGTACTGATGTACTGAATGTCCCCTGCCCTGCCCCATTTTTGAGGTTGAGGTTTACCTTGCCACAAAACAAAGTTTTCTTCCTTGGCATTTGATAGTAATTACTGCACTTTTAACACCTAATAAGAGCTGCATTTTGTTCTAAAAATTTAACATCAGGGCCTGAAAATCAACAAGGGATTGTTTTTTCTTTCTACACAAAAGTTACTATTTTCAAGTATTATTATTATGAAGTTAAAAGTGAATCTAGTGTTCTTTAGCATTGTAGGAACCCACAGCAAACAGAACCTGACCAAAGCTGGGAAGAGCCAGAATATCATTTAATATAACTGTGATTAATTGAAAGAAGAAAGTAATTTTCCTCTAGGATACCTTGAGGATAATTTATGGGCTACTTTCCATTTTGTTGTGAAGTATTCCTTTGAAGGGTTGTAAATACAGCCAAAGTACATTGTATTCCAAAAGTTAAAATACTGTATTAAAGCCAAGCAACGTCAGGAAAAAGATCCCAAATACTCTGAAGCCCTGCTTTTCTGTTGCTTTTTTACATGTCATGGCAGCAGATCTCACCCGATGGTCACCATTAACTTCAGCTTTGGGTGTTCCTAAAGCTTCCATCATGAGTCACTAACTCTGGGTGTGATGGAGGTTTAGTAACTAATAAAAATGTTGGTTATAGGAAACTGCTTACACGCAACCTTTATTTAAAGTGACACTGAGTTTGTTACACAGACATTTAATCTGTGTGTGTTCTTCAAATTTGGAGCCCAGAGTGCAAGCGGTTCACATCAGTGTTGGCCTGGTAACACTGCAGCAACACGGCATCACTTACTGACATCTGCTGCATCAGCTACTCTTAAATGATTTTACAAACAAATCACACACTGAAACACAAGCACATTAACACTAAACTTCAGCAGGTCCATTTCTGGAGAAAATTTCATCCAAGAGTACATTTTAATATGTCAACTGCTAGAAGCTGTAAGGCTCAGATCAGTCTTAAACATTCTGTGGCATGATGGAGCTCAACACAGAGGCTGTGTTTCAATCACACTGACTTATAAGACTGTCTGCTCAGTGAAGCATACATGCCATGCTGTGCTATATTTAGGCCAAAAGAAGTTTATCTTACAAAAAACAAAAAAACAACCTTTGCACTGTAGGCGGCTTACATAGTTTAGTAACAGAGCAAAAGATTACCACCTAAACTACATCCACAGAAATCTACATACAGAAATCCCATCTACATAATGCACATAATACATACTGCATACTCCAACAAACAGGCTCTCTGGCCTCAGATTCATAATTACAGCAACTGTTAAACAATTCAGCAGACTCATACAGGTAAGACCAGGTAAGTGCTCAGCAGTTGGTTCTGTTAAAACACATGGAAGCAGACTCATATGGATTACCAGGAACTGAACAACATGCATTTCAAAACACTGTCAAAATATGTTAGGACCTGATGCCATAGATGCTGAGGAGCGCCACAGTGTGTTACTGTACATTACTGTAAAAACACTGTGTTCTGTTCCCACAGACACAGACAGTTAATGAACCTACTGTAGTGAAATAACACTGTCAAAGCTTTTCCATGAGCAAAATACATTTCAGATCAAATCAAATATCCAGAGAGCAGCTGACATGACACATGATAATACACATATGATCCTTTTCACCCAGAGAACTGCAGCTCCCTCAGACAGTCCCAGAGTCCCTTTACAGATCCTGCACACCACTGAAATGCAGAGACACCTTCAACCAAAACGCTGAATGAAACATCACATCTTTGTAATGATGGAGTCACATGAGGATAAACTTCTCAACGGCTTCACACAAATGATCTGCTTTCAGACCTCATTACAGATGATACATCTCCATGAAATGTGTTATGGTCTTTATCATGTGTTTATATGTTGTTTTAAGAGTCAGAGATCTCCTCCACATCACCCAAAGACAAACATCTCACAAACTCATGACCATGAAACAGTAATTACCAGCCTGCACATGAACACTGAAGATCCTCACCAAACACAGAGAAAACGCCATTAATGACCTAACAGCAGAACATTACTCCTGAATGAGAAACACCAGCAACAAGCCAGATACACACATATCCGCTGAATGTGCCTTCTGAAGACATCTGTGTGTTAAAGTCACATGAACGAACGTCTGAGACTCTCACCAGCGCCGCTGTAATGACTGATGAGCGCGAGCGCGAGCGCGAGCGCGAGCACGAGCGCGAGCCGCACACGAGCACGAGCGCGGGGGTTGTTGAAGGGCTTCACGACTGGACAAGCGAGCCGTCCGTCAATGTTTTCCGCTCACACGATTGGACAAGCGAGCCGTCCGTCAATGTTTTCCGCTCACACGATTGGACAAGCGAGCCGTCCGTCAATGTTTTCCGCTCACACGATTGGACAAGCGACCGATTGGTCCCGCCTCGTAAGTGTGTGACGCAACGAGTGAAACCACACCCCGTCGCTTTGTGCTGTAGTACTGAGCCCTCCACCCTTCACTAAAACATGCCAAGTGACTTAAAACAGTGAATGTCAGAAAGAAAAGAAAATGAATTTAGAAAGCAAAAAGAAAGACATAACAAAGAGTGATAGGAATATAAACACATAAGAATATATATATAAAACAAACTTGTATGTTGTCCTGTAACTGGCAGCTGGTTGTCTTCATCATGTGTAATCACATTTCTGCTTTTACACTTGTGTTTATTTGTATTTCTGTTATGGTCCTGTGGTCTGGCCTTATAATAATCCATTAAATGTATTCTATAATATTAGCTCATTAAAAGTCATATTCATTCTAGAAGAATGATCAAACGCAGTTTACAGACACACACCTCACAATAAGATTAGCCTGCACATCGTTTCAGTATGTCTGTCTCTAAACGTTACTGTAACGTTGTCCTAACGTTCACCTGCGCTGCTGCTGTACGTGCGGACGCTCGTCGCTGTGATGGGCGGCGGAGAATCAGAATCCACGGACGCCGCGTCGTCGTCATGGGAACAGCCTGCCTGGATGGCACGCAGGTAACTATGACTACGGGAGCGGAAGCAGGCGGGGGTGTCAGGAGGCTCACAGCGCAGGTCCTCCACATCACCTCCATAATGATGCTGGTTCATCATGTCCTGCACCTGCAGACACACGCAGCTCATGTGATGCCGTACTGCTGTAAAACCTGCCACAGTGACAGTTTCTGTTGTTGGGGAACTGTTCCTTAGAGAACCTTAGTTGAGATTATATAGCCTACTGTGTAAAATGTTGCAAAACTATTTATATCTATATTAATATAACTATTTAGATATTTATCAAGGTGAAAAATCTGTGCCTGTGGGCTTCACTTAATTTTCTGTATTATTGAAACACTTGCTCCTGTATTCAAAAAGTCATTTCTGTAATCACTCTTGTCTCATTCATCCTTCGGGCTTTTCCGAGCTGAGACTCTTTTGTCACACAGCTGAAGAACTGACAATTAGGGCAGATAATGAGCCCAGATAGAGACTTCAGAGGACTTCATAAACACTGAAGCAAAACCAAAAATGTAGCAAAACAAAGTTGTTGTTCACTGGCATGTGGGATAACATCTGTGTATTGCAATTAATTCAAAGGCCACCAGGCATCTGACCTGACTGAAGCAGCCGCTGCGCCCCAGCGTGCTGCAGCCCTGGCTGAACTCATCATCATCCCAGTTCGGGAATGGAGAAGTGCCTCCAATGCAGTCCAGATTATCCAGGCTACGATTCCCAGAGAACTCTCGCAGAGATGGAAGACAACTGAGACGAGGGGGAGGAGAGGGGGTCACAGAGAGAGGAGAAGAAGATGAGCACAAGACATCATTTAGAGTCAACAAGGTTTGCTCAAGGTCTGCATTTTTATAACCTTGATTTTGCTTCGACACCTGAATCAGCTTGAAATAATAAAGCCATAATACCAAACCTGAGGTTTATTCAATAATTTTGAAAATTCTGGAAGCATTAATGTGTTTATCGGTCATCTAATAATCTTTTTCACTCATCCATCTACACCAGCTGATTGGTGTCATTAGTCTGGTGAGCACAGCAGATGGGCAGTGTTCAGATCAACACATCCAGTTTGGTATATAAAATGGTTGTCTTAAAACAAAACACACTGTATTTTATATTACATTTATTCATTAGAATTAAGACACTATCCAACCAGACTGAAGCACCACAGCTTATGGCCAATCAGTGAAGCACCTACTCTCGGAGTCTAATCAGAGCGCTGGGCAATAAGGGCAAGCAGCAGCAGATCCAGACTCTGAGGAGGCTTTCTCTCTCTTCAGAACTCAATTCAGAACCAACTCCAACTACACCTCATGTGTACTCCACTGAGAAAGCCACCAAAGAGTTACACAACCGAGGGCTAGACACAGAGAACTATGCTTCTCAGAATAGGAGAACTGTTTCATAAATGAGTCTTGGCCAATGGCAAACCAATTTTTAATCAGTGCTCCTAATCTGAGAGAAATTCAGGCTTGAATGATGCTTTAAAGCGGCACGCTGGTGTGGCGACTCCAGTGTGCGGTCAGTGAGGAGCTGCAGTCAGTCTGACAGACAGGGGGCAGTCTCCTCACTGCACTAACCTGACAGAGCGTCCAATCTGCTGAAGGGTTGTGATGCTGTGAAGGGGGGACCAGAGAGCCTCCAAATCCCCCTGCAGCATCGAGTAGTCCAGCAGCGGGCTGGAGAGAGGCAGGAGTAGAGGATAAGACCAGGGAAGGGGAACGGGGAGGAGCTTTATAGTGCAGTAAAGGCAAAAGGGGAGGGAGTTAGGTTAGAAGAGGTGGGGCTTCAGACCAAGGAGGAGAAATTAAAGAGGTTAATTAAAGGAATTTTAAATACAAAGGAGCAATTAAACAAAAATTATTTTTAAAATAATGCACATGATCAGGAAAGGGGAGGAGTTTTATAGTACAGAGGGTACTATAGTACTTAAACACAGCAATTGTTTTAGGGGCATTTTTGACTCGTTTTTCACCCATATAAGAATATAGCATTAAATACTACAGTTAAATACAAATCAGACACATCAGTATTACTCTGTGCTAATCTATAGTGGTTGATTTTCAAAAATCACTTGATAATAACTGATTATGAGAAACATTAAGGCATCACTGTCAGTTATTTTCCTGGAGCTGTTTACAGCAGAAAATAAGGAGAGAGAGAACATATGGTGGACGAGCGAGAGGCTAGCTGTGCTTAATGTAGCACATGAACAAGCACAGCTGGATTCTGAGTGTGTGTGTGTGAGACAGAAGAACAAACACAATGTGATTCAGAAGGCATAAAGTAAGTCAGATCACACTTCAGGCAGGGTTGTGGCAGTCTGACACACCACTAGTGTGATTCTCTGTGTTTGTACCCTAATATATCTCCAGCCCTCAGACAGACACAGAAGTCTGGTGGGGTTTGTGTGGACTACAGCAGCTCACGTTTGTTCTGATTGGTAGACATGGACATACACAGTGAGTATGTGATGCTACAGTGTTGTTGTACAGCAGGATCGGCATTTTCAACTTCATACTTCAAAATAACTTTTTAGGAATTTACATTAAGTATTTATTTTGATAACAATCATAATAACTGACAGAGGTCCAAACAACAAGAAGTTGTTTATAATTTTATGTTGCTTCGTAAAAGTCACCAAAATTCCTGATGGATAAAATTTGATTCCCGTCCTACATGAGTTTATTCCCAAATTAGTTTAGATCTCATTAATTTCTCAGGGCGTCTCTCCTCTTTTTATGACCTACACACTGTGTTCTCTTACTTTCTTGAAGGAAACTGGTCGCTGAGTGACTGCTGAGTTGCGTGTAAGTAGCTCTGTCTGCGGGCCGCGGTTTTCGGTGAGGGTTTGGGACTTTCATCTGAGTCATCGCTGTCCTCCAGGTCAGCCATGGCTTTCACATAGCTGCCACTGCGCATGCGCCTGCAGGGAATCTCCCCCATTGGGCCGCTTCTGCCCAGAGTGCCCATCCACTCACCAGTCAAGGGCGTCTTGAAAAACATCACACAACAATTTTAATGACCATCTGTATTTATTTTCCTCTTTTTTAGTCTCCTCTTCATTAAGATACAAACTGAAAATACAGAAAATATGTAAACAATAAAAAAAATTCGGAACAAACTCATCTAACAGTGATGTTCTCTCAAAAATATATATTTATAATATATATATATTCTTATATATATTGTTACGGAAAGCAGACTCAGACAACAGGTGTAAATGGTAGAGGTGAAGTTTATTGGCATACACACAGTTAAACAGGTAAGTGAATGATGATTCAGAGTAGTGATATATAATATTTATAATAGGACCAACATGGAGAAAATACTGCACACTAGTGTTTTTATACTGTTCTTGTGTTTTACGATTTCTTCTGTCAGTCTCTGATTACTCACCCTCCCTCGAACCTCCAGGAAATGGCAGCCCAGATCCTGTTGTACCGACTTAGACTTCAGTAAGGTGCGATCCAGTGTGGCTGAACCCTTCTGGCACATTTGCCTGGTGGGCCCTAATGTAAGCGTAGACCAGGGTCCCCCTTTACCAAACTTCCCATCAAACATTGCCCCTCTCCCTCCCCCACCACCAGGAGCCGGGAGTGCAGGGAGTGGCTGGTGCTTCAGGTCACTGTTACTCTTTGAGGATTTCAGTGTGTGCTTGCTGATGGTGCTGTAGCCCTGCATGAAGTACCTGGATCCCACCTGACTGTCCGGCACAGGTCCTGATCCAGCTGATGGCCGGCCTAAAGTCATCATGGCTGCAGGATTTCTATAGTTACTGACATCACTGTCCAGGTCGTCAGAACTCCAGTATCCAGACATGTTGGATCGTGGCCTCCGTTTGGCAGTTCCTTCGTTCTTGGTCCGGTCTTTGCTTTTGCTTCGCCGATGCTTGTCGTCGCTGCCCGAAGACCTGCTGTTGCGACCGTTCACATTACTCTTGATGGCTGAATTTTCTAGCGACTGTGATTTAGCGAAGAGTTTCTGGACAGAGTGAACTAGATATCGTATTTTTCCTGGACTGTCAGTGCGCTGCTGTTGCTGTTTCGCTGTTGTCACAGCGGTGCTACGATGGAACTGTAGCGTGCTGAAGCCGTCCTGTTGCCCTGGCAACTGTTTTTCAAACTGGTCCAGGAGGTTGGGGGGCAAGCGATTCATCTTTCCTGCCCCTGGAAGCAAAAAAGCACAGGTGTATCAAAACAAAAACAACATGTATTGGGTGACTCCACTAAATTTAATAGCTAAAAACATGCAAAG
Organism: Chromobotia macracanthus; assembly: GCA_036877525.1. Taxonomy (NCBI): domain Eukaryota; kingdom Metazoa; phylum Chordata; class Actinopteri; order Cypriniformes; family Botiidae; genus Chromobotia; species Chromobotia macracanthus. The sequence goes on from JAZGTH010000001.1 coordinate 1,127,858, forward strand.
CTATAGACAGTCATTACATCAGTGCTGATGACACAGGAAGTTATACACGTAAACCATTTGGCTTATATTCTGAAAAGGTTAAAGCAGTATGGACCATTTAAAAGCATACTTTTAGACATAATTAAAAGCAACTGAATGGGAAGCAGTTACACTTATAAGTCAACATTATTATAACATTTAACACTTCAAAGCTACAGTTCTACTTTAAACTTTCAGGAAACATACAAATAATGTTATTATTTTAAAAGCAGGAGGCAACAATAACTAACACACCATTGCAAGTGTTCTCTTATCACTTACATTTATATGACAACAAATAACCAACATAACAGCACAAACAGCTACATGATAACTGGAGGAAGAGAATTCCTAATAAACGAGTTCACACATATTATTTCTGGGAATAAACACTCATCAATCAAGTTATGAATTGTGCCAGGTTTGGGGGAACTATTTCTTTCATTTGAAACTTTATGCTAACTGTTCTTTCTTTCTTACCAGATATAGTGGCAGATCCACTGGTGATCATGGCTGTCCGTGCCACTCCGAGACCCATTCCCAAAGACATGGATGTTCCCAGGGTCCCTGTGCTGATTCCCCCGATACTGTCCCCTGCAGAGGGCCCAAACTCTGCCTGATCAAAGTGAGAGTTGTAGTGAATCCGGGGTAAGGTGCTGCTGGTGGACAGCTGGTTGTTCAGGGGCATCAGGCATTCGGGTGGAAGGCCTCCTGGGCTGGGGGACGGAGAGAAGTGGTGGGGGTCCAGAGCTCCATAGTGGTCCATGGTTGCCGACAGGAGCAATGGGGAGTGAGACAGGGCTGACGATGCAGTGTGTGGGTACAGAGAATGGGGCTGCCCGCAGTCGGACTGTTGACGGATGTGCTGGGGGGTGTAGCCTTTCATGGCAAAACAGGGCAACGTCCCCCCACCCTACTTTAGGAACATTGTGCCAGAAGAAAGAAACAGACACCCTGGAAAAGAGCAAGAGAGCGAGAATTTGGAAACACAGCACTGAGAACAAGATTTTAACATTTACATTCTATTAGACTGACCAGTTAATAAAGTCTTAGTACTTTGTGCCATGCACAGAAAGAAACTAAGAATCACTATCCTTGGATTAAAGATCAAAGACACCTAAAATGAGCCATTGTGTTAGCAAACAACACACACACACAGACACACAAAATAGATTTTAACATTTACATTCTATTAGACTGACCAGTTAATAAAGTCTTAGTGCTTCTGTCCTCGACAAGTCACAAATGCAACCAGTTAAGCCGCAAAGTTTCATACTTTAAGAATCACTATTTCAATCATAAACACAGTGACAAATTTCAATCATAAACACAGTGACAAACTGCAGCATTTCAATCATAAACACAGTGACAAACTGCAGCATTTCAATCATAAACACAGTGACAAACTGCAGCATTTCAATCATAAACACAGTGACAAATTTCAATCATAAACACAGTGACAAATTTCAAACATAAACACAGTGATAAATTTCAATCATAAACACAGTGACAAACTGCAGCATTTCAATCATAAACACAGTGACAAACTGCAGCATTTCAATCATAAACACAGTGACAAACTGCAGCATTTCAATCATAAACACAGTGACAAATTTCAATCATAAACACAGTGACAAACTGCAGCATTTCAATCATAAACACAGTGACAAACTGCAGCATTTCAATCATAAACACAGTGACAAACTGCAGCCTCAGCAGTGACAAATTTCAATCATAAACACAGTGACAAATTTCAATCATAAACACAGTGACAAACTGCAGCATTTCAATCATAAAAACAACACAATCGTAAACACAGTGACAAATTTCAATCATAAACACAGTGACAAACTGCAGCATTTCAATCATAAACACAGTGACAAATTTCAATCATAAACACAGTGACAAACTGCAGCATTTCAATCATAAACACAGTGACAAACTGCAGCATTTCAATCATAAACACAGTGACAAATTTCAATCATAAACACAGTGACAAACTGCAGCATTTCAATCATAAACACAGTGACAAATTTCAATCATAAACACAGTGACAAACTGCAGCATTTCAATCATAAACACAGTGACAAACTGCAGCATTTCAATCATAAACACAGTGACAAATTTCAATCATAAACACAGTGACAAACTGCAGCATTTCAATCATAAACACAGTGACAAACTGCAGCATTTCAATCATAAACACAGTGACAAATTTCAATCATAAACACAGTGAACAAACAACAAAACACAGTGACAAACATTTCAATCATAAACACAGTGACAAACTGCAGCATTTCAATCATAAACACAGTGACAAATTTCAATCATAAACACAGTGACAAACTGCAGCATTTCAATCATAAACACAGTGACAAACTGCAGCATTTCAATCATAAACACAGTGACAAATTTCAATCATAAACACAGTGACAAACTGCAGCATTTCAATCATAAACACAGTGACAAACTGCAGCATTTCAATCATAAACACAGTGACAAATTTCAATCATAAACACAGTGACAAATTTCAATCATAAACACAGTGACAAATTTCAATCATAAACACAGTGACAAGATTTCAATCATAAACACGTGACACAGCATTTCAATCATAAACACAGTGACAAATTTCAATCATAAACACAGTGACAAACTGCAGCATTTCAATCATAAACACAGTGACAAATTTCAATCATAAACACAGTGACAAATTTCAATCATAAACACAGTGACAAACTGCAGCATTTCAATCATAAACACAGTGACAAACTGCAGCATTTCAATCATAAACACAGTGACAAAGAGCATTTCAATCATAAACACAGTGACAAAGCACATTTCAATCATAAACACAGTGCAGAATTTCAATCATAAACACAGTGACAAATTTCAATCATAAACACAGTGACAAACTGCAGCATTTCAATCATAAACACAGTGACAAATTTCAATCATAAACACAGTGACAAACTGCAGCATTTCAATCATAAACACAGTGACAAATTTCAAATAAACACATGTCAAATTCGTCATAAACACATGATTAATATGACAAATATTTCAATCATAAACACAGTGTCAAACTGAATGTTCAATCATCACACAGAATCAATTTGTGACAAATGCAGCTTTCAATCGTGAACCCAGTGACAAATTTCAATCGTAAACACAGTGCAATGACTGTAATCATAAGTTTGCCTTTAAGCATTGTTTTATATAGTACAATAATAAGTCACGTCTTAATGAAATATTTTGTTTTGATGCAACATAAACACAGTGACAAACTGCAGCATTTGTTCTCACTTTTCTGCTAGTGAAAGTTTAGAAAGCAGCATTTTAATTTTCTGTCATGATTATGACAAATTTCAATCATACACGTGAAGCTTCAATCATACAGTGACAATCAACATTAAACAGTGCAATAAACACAGTGACAAACTGCAGCATTTCAATCATCCAGTGTAATTAAGTGAAAAAGTTGCAATCATAAAGCAAAATGCATTCTGACAGCATTCAAAATGGCAAATCGATCATAAACACAGTGACAAACTGCAGCATTTCAATCATAAAGAGTGCAATACAACGTTATCAACACAGTGAAAACTGAGTTTCCAAAAAAGCTGTTTAAATGAGTCTTCCTTAGCTTTACTCATCTGAAGGTTAAAATACTACAGTACATTCAATCCTAACCACAGATCAAACTCCACATTTCAATCATAAACACAGTGCAAATTTTCTTTGACTTTTTCAAATTTGACAAAACTGGCTAACTTATAACAAAACTTAGACAGTGAAACTTTTTTCTCTGCAGCCCACAATTACTTAGTTTGTTTTCTAATTTCTAATTAAAAATTTAAACTGTGCAACAGCCCAGAAATACAGCATTTCAATCATAAATTGTTATGATTATATATATATATATATATTATGTTAAACTGAGTTATACCACAATATTTTGTGCATTTGTGATCCTCAAGATGAACCACTATGACTTACTTATGCCTTTAAGCATTTTTTAAAAACACATAGTCAGCACAGAAATTATTTTTTGGTTATAACAGGATTATGGACGCATTTTAATTTTCATGATTAACAAGTCACACTGAACTCGGCAAATGAGAATTAGTTGCACGCCCATCAGTGTTTAAGGAAAAAGCTGAGCACATTCTGCTCGGGAAAAAACACCAGTCTTAGACAGTACATCCTTATCAACAGGATGAGAAAAACTTTTAAATGAGTCTTCCTCTTTACCACACTACTACACCAATGTTCCCAGAGCATAAATTTCAACTGGCTAACTTATAACAAAACTTAGACAGTGAAACTTTTTTCTCTGCAGCCCACAATTACTTAGTTTGTTTTCTAATTTCTAATTAAAAAATTTAAACTGTGCAACAGCCCAGAAATAGCGAATTATTTAAGATACCCAATAAATGCATTTGTCCTCAAGATGAACCTTAGCCACATATTTAAAACACATATCAACAGTTATTTATTGGTTATGGATTATGGACCTTTAATTTTCTTAAGCACTCAGAAAATTAGTCCAAACTGGCCATCTGCTCAAAAACACCACTCTTATACAGATCCTGCTCACAGGATGAGAAACTGACCCTCACACACACACACCAATTTGCCAGAGCAACATTTCAGTCACACAGAAGAAACCCATCTGTTCTCATTCCCCCACACTCATCTCTGTCTCACTTCTCTCACTGTTTCTCACTCCAATTCCCCCACACTCATCTCTGTCTCACTTCTCTCACTGTTTCTCACTCTCATTCCCCCACACTCATCTCTGTCTCACTTCTCTCACTGTTTCTCACTCTCATTCCCCCACACTCATCTCTGTCTCACTTACTCAACAAATCTCTCACTGTTTCTCACTCCACTCCCCCACACTCATCTCTGTCTCACTTCTCTCACTGTTTCTCACTCTCATTCCCCCACACTCATCTCTGTCTCACTTCCCTCACTGTTTCTCACTCTCATTCCCCCACACTCATCTCTGTCTCTCTTCTCTCACTGTTTCTCACTCTCATTCCCCCACACTCATCTCTGTCTCACTTCCCTCACTGTTTCTCACTCTCATTCCCCCACACTCATCTCTGTCTCTCTTCTCTCACTGTTTCTCACTCTCATTCCCCCACACTCATCTCTGTCTCACTTCTCTCACTGTTTCTCACTCTCATTTCCCCACACTCATCTCTGTCTCACTTCTCTCAATGTTTCTTACTCTCATTCCCCCATTGTTTCTCGCTCTTTTTCCCCTGACTCCAGCTGTCTTCTAAGACAGGAAAATAAAAAAATCCTCAAATAAAACACACAGACAAACATCTGCTACTATTACAGACAGAAGGATGGATGGACAGGCTGACTGACCGACAGACCGGTAGTGTGTGTGTACATGATAAAGTCTCATTATATAGTTATAATAACTAGTTTCTGCTTTAATTAAGGCTGTGGTTGATCACAACATTGATCACTTCTGACAAGGCCTCAGTAAAAAGTCTCATTTTTTAAAAAAAACCCCAATTTCCCTGTTTTAATGTTGAAACAAAATGTCAAAATCAGCATGAAATCCTTTAATTACAGTGTGTTTGCTGGAAGCAGGACACACATCCACTACATCTTCACCAGAGGGCTGTGAGTGTGTGTGTGTTTGTACAGTTGTCTTTAAATTTACTGATGGTTATTGTACATGCATGAATGTGTTGGTCACATTTTGTGAGTCACAAAACAAACAACAGCTTACAGAGCAAAAAGCTCATTTATTTGACGTAAAGGAGAACCACTTGCCTACTGATTGACTAACACACAAGGTCAAGGCAATTATTTCATTGAGGTAGTAATGAGCTCTTTTAGAGACTCCCTTTGCATAATGTGATCACTATGGAAACGAATGCAAGCAAAATCTGAATTTTAAAGTCCAAATTTACAATTTTAATGCAGAAAGGAAAAATATGCAGTAACTTTATCTAAAGCAGCTGGTCACTCACAAACACTAGTGCACAGATAGGGCCCCAACCACAAGCAGTGATGTTATGCAACAGGGTAAAAATAACTGCACTGAATGTGTTATTTTGGGCAGATTCTAGATGTTTTCTTTTATTATTTTTACCACTTTAACAAGTGCTAATCTATTTTGTAATACAAGTTTATGAAAAATAAAATACAATGTTTCTCTAATGAAATGGAAGACTGATTGGTCTCTGACTCAGAACGTCTGACTCAGAACACTGTGATTGGTCTCTGGCTCAGAACGTCTGTCTCAGAACGCTGTGATTGGTCTCTGCCTTCAGAACGTCTGACTCAGAACGCTGTGATTGGTCTCTGACTCAGAACGCTGTGATTGGTCTCTGACTCAGAACGCTGTGATTGGTCTCTGACTCAGAACGCTGTGATTGGTCTCTGACTCAGAACGCTGTGATTGGTCTCTGCCTTCAGAACGCTGTGATTGGTCTCTGCCTTCAGAACGCTGTGATTGGTCTCTGACTCAGAACGCTGTGATTGGTCTCTGACTCAGAACGCTGTGATTGGTCTCTGACTCAGAACGCTGTGATTGGTCTCTGACTCAGAACGCTGTGATTGGTCTCTGACTCAGAACGCTGTGATTGGTCTCTGACTCAGAACGCTGTGATTGGTCTCTGACTCAGAACGCTGTGATTGGTCTCTGCCTTTAAGTCAATGACTCGGGGCGCTGTGTATTCGTCTCTGACTCAGAACGCTGTGATTGGTCTCGCCCTGTGATTGGTCTCTGACTCAGAACGCTGTGATTGGTCTCTGACTCAGAAGGCTGTGATTGGTCTCTGACTCAGAAGGCTGTGATTGGTCTCTGACTCAGAAGGCTGTGATTGGTCTCTGACTCAGAACCCTGATTGAACGCTCTGACTCAGAACGCTGTGATTGGTCTCTGACTCAGAACGCTGTGATTGGTCTCTGACTCAGAACGCTGTGATTGGTCTCTGACTCAGAACGCTGTGATTGGTCTCTGACTCAGAACGCTGTGATTGGTCTCTGACTCAGAACGTCTGACTCAGAACGCTGTGATTGGTCTCTGACTCAGATGATGCTCTGTCTCAGAACGCTGTGATTGGTCTCTGACTCAGAAGGCTGTGATTGGTCTCTGACTCAGAAGGCTGTGATTGGTCTCTGACTCAGAAGGCTGTGATTGGTCTCTGACTCAGAAGGCTGTGATTGGTCTCTGACTCAGAAAGTCTGTCTCAGAACGCTGTGATTGGTCTCTGACTCAGAACGCTGTGATTGGTCTCTGACTCAGAACGCTGTGATTGGTCTCTGACTCAGAACGCTGTGATTGGTCTCTGACTCAGAACGCTGTGATTGGTCTCTGACTCAGAACGTCTGTCTCAGAACGCTGTGATTGGTCTCTGCCTTCAGAACGTCTGACTCAGAACGCTGTGATTGGTCTCTGACCTCAGAACGCTGTGATTGGTCTCTGCCTTCAGAACGCTGTGATTGGTCTCTGCCTTCAGAACGCTGTGATTGGTCTCTGCCTTCAGAACGCTGTGATTGGTCTCTGCCTTCAGAACGCTGTGATTGGTCTCTGCCTTCAGAACGCTGTGATTGGTCTCTGCCTTCAGAACGCTGTGATTGGTCTCTGCCTTCAGAACGCTGTGATTGGTCTCTGCCTTCAGAACGCTTATTGGTCTCTGTCTTCAGAACGCTGTGATTGGTCTCTGACTTCAGAACGCATTGGTCTCTGACTCAGAACGCTGTGATTGGTCTCTGACTCAGAACTTGATGGTCTCTGACTCAGAACGCTGTGATTGGTCTCTGACTCAGAACGCTGTGATTGGTCTCTGACTCAGAACGCTGTGATTGGTCTCTGACCTCAGAACGCTGTGATTGGTCTCTGACTCAGCTGAGAGCTGTGTGATTGGTCTCTGACCTCAGAACGCTGTGATTGGTCTCTGACCTCAGAACGCTGATTGGTCTCTGCTCAGAACGCTGTGATTGGTCTCTGACCTCAGAACGCTGATTGGTCTCTGCCCTCAGAACGCTGTGATTGGTCTCTGACTCAGAACGCTGTGATTGGTCTCTGACTCAGAACGCTGTGATTGGTCTCTGACTCAGAACGCTGTGATTGGTCTCTGACTCAGAACGCTGTGATTGGTCTCTGACCTCAGAACGCTGTGATTGGTCTCTGACCTCAGAACGCTGTGATTGGTCTCTGACTCAGAACGCTGTGATTGGTCTCTGACTCAGAACGCTGTGATTGGTCTCTGACCTCAGAACGCTGTGATTGGTCTCTGACCTCAGAACGCTGTGATTGGTCTCTGACTCAGAACGCTGTGATTGGTCTCTGACTCAGAACGCTGTGATTGGTCTCTGACCTCAGAACGCTGTGATTGGTCTCTGACTCAGAACGCTGTGATTGGTCTCTGCCTTTAGAACGCTGTGATTGGTCTCTGCCTTTAGAACGCTGTGATTGGTCTCTGCCTTTAGAACGCTGTGATTGGTCTCTGACTCAGAACGTTGTGATTGGTCTCTGACTCAGAACGCTGTGATTGGTCTCTGACTCAGAACGCTGTGATTGGTCTCTGACTCAGAATAAAAAAACACTAATATATGCCATGGTACTTCTTTTGTATTTTTTAAGGGGTAGTGAGTTGCTAGAGAAACACACTTACATTTGTAGGTCATCCTAATTCTGTGCACCAAATCCAGCTGTTGAAATCTCCTGTTGAAACAAAACACACGCAAATGTGTCAACAGCACATACCCAAAACAAATACAAATGAACTCGTCATATTCATGAGGTGACTGATATTTGATTTATAAAAGACATATTTTCACAAACAACAGTCGTGCTGCAGATGTAAACAGGCCTGGCTGTCACAGAGTAGGGTGATGTGAACAGAAAACTATCTCTCTGTGGTAAAGCTACAGCTGATATCATCCGTCTTTACATATTTATCTATGAACTTCCCTTCATGCATATTTAACATGACATCACAATGGCTTTAAATTTCACTGGCTGATGCATCGTGACCTGACGCTGTACATCTGTGTACATGTGTGTTAACTGAAGATTACAAAACACACTGGAGTCTTCTGGAGCTATACAATAGCTTTGTGTAAAGAACAGACTGACATAAAATTATTTATTTATTGGAACAACAGGTAAATAAAGCTAGAATTTATATTTTTGTAATTAATGATAAATTACCAAAGATATTCTTCTGCACAACACACATTACTCAAGATATATCATGACTTTAATTCTTTTGAAATAAAGCAAATTACAATGACTACAAACTCATCTTGACTACAGTTCAGCTCATTCTGTGTACTTCTTGCAAACCCCTCGAACCGTCTCCCTGTGATCTGTGTCATAACATGAGTTCCAGAAGGACACGACTGAATCTGGAACTGCACAGAGCTTTGTCTGTCTGTCTGCTCCGACGTCTAACAGCAGTGAGAATACTTTAGCATGTATATTTGACATTAAAAATATATATACAGATATTCTCTCTGAGATAAACAGCCACAGAATGGGTCTTTGAAATTATTTGCATGTTGTGAATCACATCTGAATATTTTAAGGCAGCTGTCAGTTCTTGTTAAAGATCTTGATAACGTTCTTTTGTGAAAGTTTGTCTGTGAAAGGACAAAGAAACGAGGTTTAAGTAAACATGGATGCTTAGACACTGATTGAGCTGAATGCTGCTTGGTTCAAAGGCTCGCATCGTTTCACATTTATTAGCAGGAAAGGAGCTGATCAGCCCGGATTATAGAGACTGAATTATCTCCAGATGATGAGACAACCACAGTTCCAGAGATCTAAGACAGCTGGAGTCCTGCCATTACAAAAAACATGGATGACATAAAGGATTAAAAAGATTAAATGAAGAGCCACAATGTTTGCGGTCTCTCATGTTTTATCTAAAGGGATTAGATTAGATTAGATTACCTGGAGCAGAGGTAAGACAGACTCTGGATTCAACTCACACATACAAACAACATTATGTCTAATGGAAAGCAGTGAAACATCTATAATATAATGAACATATAAAGTGTCTTTGCTTTGAGTCCATCATTCCAAACACAAAAACAAAATCATTGAGAGTATCTTTAAATTGAAAAGAAATTCATTAACTAGATTGTCTAATAATGTGCATTAACACATGAAACAGTCAGGTTCTGTAGAAGATTTTACAGTCAGAAGAGCCTTCTGGAGACCCTCACACAAGTGAGAGTGTTCAGCCTAATAACTCAGTGAAGCAGCGTTGCACTCCAGCTCAGCCTGTAGAGAGTGCTGTCCTGAAAGACACACAGCACTGTTTAGAGTCCTGTATGTGTGCTGTGTGTGTGCTGCTGGGCAGCCCTGCACACTCTCATCTCACTGGTTCAACAAAGATTAAAAAGTCTCTATTGTATATGTGGATATCCAGACCTGGCACATAAAATATCTGTCAACACTCCCTTGCGGTATTCCATTATCATCTCGTCTGGTATCCCATGACACCACAGATCCCATGAGGCTTTGCTCCTCTCATTGCCTGCTCTTAAATCAGCTTCTCATGGCATAAGCTATCATGACTGTGTGCCAGGTCCAGCTGTAAGCACAAACAAAATTACATCTTTAAATTACAATTAAAAATGCAAGAACGGTTTTAAGTTATCACAGGAAGATGCCACAAGGTGCATTGAGAAACATTTATGACAATAAACTGCCATGGTGAGATGCCACAGGTAAATCAATACAAACTACAACAGCTCAATAATCATCACTGCCACAGTCATAAATATTCCTAATTAAACAGCGATTACACATTCTGCTCTGAGTAGATGCTGGTAAATCATTTTCCCTGCAATGTGATTATAGAAGCATAAATCTCCACATGCAGAAACTTTCTGAAAGTCTGTAGAACACTGTGAAGAAAACAACACCAAGAATTCACTCATCAGTCCCATTAAAAACAAGAACGCTTTTGCGGAACATCTCCCACAATTCTGTCTGCCATTAGTTTTGATAATCAAATTATTTACTAGAATGTTCTTAACACAAACATACCATTTTATTTACTATTGTATTGATCAATATTATGAAACAACCCTTCACAACCAGAACTAAAAACATTATATCATATCCTGACTAGAAGAAGAGATTCAATTTTATTGGTTTAACAGCCATGCTTCTTCTGTTTGTCAACACTGTCACATTTATTAAACCATTTAAAAACCTTTAAGAGGTCAGACATTTCATGTTTCGTCTGTTTTGAGGTAAAAGATTTTGCTTCACATACAGTAATGTAAAGCCACAAACACTAGATTCACACATCTGGATGATGGAGAGTTGCTTGTGAGAAAAACGAATTGAGAAGAACGGAAGATAAATGCAACCAATCAAAATCTCTCGGAGTGTCTCCAGACGAGTGTTGTCCCAGACTAGAGTCGGCCTGTGAATAGGAGCTTATTGAGTCCAGTAAATGGGCCACATTCAACATTTCTGTAGAATAACTTTTTAGTTCATTTATAATGTCAGTCAGGATTTCTTGTCCCAAAACTGTAATGAAGTTTCTCTTGACGACTTTCCAGTCTCTCTCTCACCATGAGAAAAAACACAAGTTTTGCTACTGTACCTTAAGACTTCTTCATGTATATGATGTCTGTTATGATTGGCTAACCTCCATGTGTCAGTGTAGTTCACGCTGTTGTTCATTAGAGCCCCTGACTGCTGATGAGTTTTGAGATGTGTGTTCACATATGAAACTACATCAGATCAACAACACACTCTTTTGTTAAAAACATTTGGAATTGATTATTTGATTTATTTTACAATTATTTCACTGCACCTTTAAATTTACACAATACATCAAAGTTTTACTTGAAAAGAACAAGGACAATTTGGCTTTCTGTGATAGTTTCTTGAAGATTAGGGCAAAATAAGAGATCAAATGATAACAGCAGAGAACTGTAGATTAGCTCTAAAAGCAGCAGATGTGTTTCTCAGTATGGGAATGTAGGGCAGACTTCAAACTCCATTCCTTCAAATTGTTTTGTGAAATCAGTTCCCCCCCCAGAGCAATTCCAGCACAAACCAGAGGACTGAGCAGCCCAGCTCACCTGCACATTCAAAACCCCCTGAATTACAGCTGCAGCCCCTCTAACTGCTCTCTGTTACAGAAACAGCTCAAACAAACTTCACTGACTCACATCACACTCACCCTGATGACTGCAACACAAAGACGAGACGTTCAAAAACAGAAGCTCTTCTGCATACAGAACATGGACAGTCATTTTCACAGCCCAGCATTTAAATACAAAAACACACCAGACACTTCTGACGGATCTGACTGCAGACTGGAGAATGTTCTGCACATTACTTCATTTTCAACTCCTTAAAACTCATAACAACTTCAATAAAAACAAAGTTAATCATTTTAATCAAAGCTCTGTACCCATCAAACAATGATCAATATATCACACAGGGACACTGTTGTGTTTGGCACACTTTCCTTTTATGCTGCCAGTTCTTAATCAGTGAACTGCCTGTAGTTCTTTGCCACCTGTGTGTCCCAGTTCTAACTTAAATGTCCACACAGGAGAATAGCGTGAGGTCCAGAAAACATATGTGTCATCTACATCTACATGTACATGTTTAAAGCACCATATGGTCTAAATATTCATAATACATCCCTCAAACATTGTGCACTCAGCTCCTGTCAGATATAAATGATCAGGACTGGCTGACTGTGATGATGATTTAATACTATTTAACCAATCAGTGAGAAGTTTCAGTGATACTAAAGAAATCCACAGAACCCTTTCAAGGGCTAACACACAAAAACTAACAGAACCAGTAAACAGTCTCATGAGGTTCTTGAGTCAGTATAAATAACTCAGACAAGCTGGAACTATTGCCAGCTTCAGAGCCACAGAGCCACAGAGGGACGTGGCTCTTATTAAAGGGTGTGTGCAGTGTGTGGGGATTCTGACAGTAAATGGAATGTGAGTTTTGGGTCACTGCTCCACTCAGCACATTCCTGATGAAAGCACCTCTGCTGTTCTGAATTGTGCATAAATGAGATGATTGCATTAATCCTGCACGTCTCCAGGCTCTGACATGACTTACTATCTCCAAACAGAGCATTGAGAGCACTCTTTTGAATTTGGAGATAAGGGAGTGTGATAATTTAGATGGAGGCTTATCATATACATTTTTCAGATGCTTTTAAAAGAAATGTAAGGGTGTCTTTTATAATTTCATTCTAGCATATATGAGCTGTGAAAATGGCATCAAGTGTGGTCCACAGAAAGAGCCCATCTGTCCATCTCAGCAAACGATTATACAAAACAGCTAAAAACAGCAAAGAAGATGCTAGTCCTTGTTGTATTCATTGTGAGCTCAGTGCTCAGTCATCGAGTCTCCAGGGTGTTTCTATAATGGTGATGTATTCTCTCCCAGCATCTCTGTAGCTGCAGCTGTGATCATCCAGCCTCCCATGGGGTGGGGACCAAAATGGAGCCTGCACATGATGGTTATTGTTTCTACCAGACTCTTTTTGTGTGTAATACAACCTGCACCACTCTCAGGACCGAACGCAATTCACTGCACACTGAAAGCCAAAAATATGCCCATCCATCCTTGCACAACATCTGTTTAGCTACACAACAGAGATGAAATTACAAGAATGCTCTGCATATCCTGGTGTGCAATGGCTGAATAACTGACCTATGTTGCTTATTTGTGAGTTCCTGCAGCTTTGTTAGTAGAGCATTGCATGCAGAGTTTGCTGTAATGAGAGTTTGGGTGGAAGCATTTCCTCTGTGGCTCTGTGCTCTGTGTTAAACAAATGTGTCTAAATGAACCCGCATCTCAACACAGTTAACACACAATGACACATCTGAACACAACAGACACAGACCAAATAACACAAATGACAGAGGAAGCAGATAAGCACACTGAATGTCCATTTCTTACACCTATAACAAAGATTCTACACTGCTTGCACACATTTATACACTTATTCTCAGAAAGGACTGATTATTAGCTTCATTAGCTTGATGAAGATTATCAGTAAAGATCAGACTCTTCACTGTAAATGCCCCAATATCTTTATGTTTTATGATACTGAGTGATGAGTGATATCTTTAATGCAGTGTGCAGTGTGTTCTCTTTAAATCATAACCAACATTCAACAAACAAATACAAGGGGTCTTCACTATACACTATAAAGTTCTTCACAGTGATAAAAGAACCATTTTTGGTTCCCTAAAGAACTGTTCAATTAAATGTTCTTAAAAGAATCATGTTTTTATTGTCTAAAGAACCTTTTTTCCACTGCAAAGCACCTTTTAAAAAAACAGCCAAAATGGTTCTTGTGCGGCATCATGAAGCACATTTAATGCTGTGTTAAATTATACATTTATAATTTAATTTTATAAATGTATCCTGTACTCATACGTTATAAGTTACACTGGCCAACAATTTGAAGCCTTTCATATCATTGACGTGAATACTGTGTGTGCTGCTACACGTGTCACCTTCTGTGTGAATGAGCATGAATTCTGGAAGTGCTGTTGTGAATGATAAGGGGAATATAGTTGAAGGGGATTGTGGGTTGTGTGCAGGTCTCTGCTGTACAGGGCTCATTGCTGCAGATGACAGTCACATTAACATGACAAAGTACCAGCATGTCTACCACGCTGATAACCGCGGTGACAGATAGAGCCAGAGAGCGAGAATGACCCGTCATCCACACACAGAGACAGATGAAAAACAATTCAGTGTTACATGAACCCTTACATGTGCCCTCAAATTAACGGTTATTATAACAATTCCACTCCAGCTCTGATGAAACTCAACCATCAGCAGTCCTACCACAACTAACAGACTGTATTGTTGTCCCGACATGATTCTGAGGAGCATCTGGGGAGGATAATGTTATTTCTACAGCTGAGGGAAACTGTGACAAAATGCGAGAAACAAAACATCTGTTTCAATTCATGCCAGAACATTCAATTTTGTTCAAGTTTTGTGCCAGGCAGGCAGTTTCAATGGACCAATATCATCCAAGCCCCATGAGAGATATGACCAAAATCATATCACAAAATGAGTCAGTTTATATCACGGTAGCTGTGTATATTATAATGCAGCCATTTTTGCAAAATTAATTAGCTGTATTATACTGAAAATCACTGAACTTAACTTTTTTCTAAACCTCTTTGAAGTTTGTGAAGTTCATACTGTCTTGTAATTATGTACTGTGGCTGATGTCAGGTCAGGCAGTAAAGGTCAGGTGAGTGCTTTGGAGGGACAGTCTGATTGACAGCTCACCTCCTGCAACAGTCAACTCCTGAAAGCAGTTCAGAGTTTAATGGTGTGGGGATGTGCAGTTGGTCTCTCTGTAGAGTCTGCTGATGTGATGCAGTACGACTTGCTCTCTGACACCCACAGATAAAGGTCACTGAGTGCAGTGGAGACTGTGAACACTGTGCACACACACACTCACACACACACATTCACATACAAACACTCATATGTCAGTCATGTCAAACAAGCAGAGTGATATTTACACAACGGTACTGTACATCGAGTCTGTATTCCGAAACATTAAAAATGAAATACTATTAGAAAGTTCACAGTTCACACAGTAAAACATGTAGCACTGCAGTCAGTTCATTCTGTCATATACAATCAAAAATAATTGAACAGTTGACTCATATATTCAGTTTTTTAAGACACATGTAACTGTTTCTTTATTAAACAAATAAAAGGTCAGGAGTTGATTTTACATTCTGCATATGAAATTCAGATGAGAACCAATGAAGTGTCATTTCCAGTCAAGCAGACTGTCACAAACACAGTAGATGTGTTCAAATTAACTCTCAAATTTATTGTTTAAAGCAATAATATGCAGGTTTCTCAACATTATAGAATGATGCAGTACTTCCTTTACGAAAAACACAGTGTTCTAAAAAGCAGAATGGAGTTTAGTGACACCACAGATCACTTTAACAAAACACTACATACAGTAATGTTCCTTAAAATCGCACACTGAATGAAACACATACATTCTCATCTCACTGTCATCTCAGCCTCTCTGTTCTGTTGGAGATTCTGTCTGTTCGAACACTGTACAGCAGGGATTCCCAAACCTTGTAATTCCAGGTCCCACCTATACAGATATAATCTAATCTATACAGATATAATCTAATCTATACAGATATAATCTAATCTATACGGGTATAATCTAATCTATACAGGTATAATCTAATCTATACTGGTATAATCTAATCTATACGGGTATAATCTAATCTATACGGGTATAATCTAATCTATACGGGTATAATTTAATCTATACGGGTATAATCTAATCTATACGGGTATAATCTAATCTGTACAGGTATAATCTAATCTATACAGGTATAATCTAATCTATACAGGTATAATCTAATATATACGGGTATAATCGAATCTGTACTGGTATAATCGAATCTGTACGGGTATAATCTAATCTATACGGGTATAATCTAATCTATACGGGTATAATCTAATCTATACACTCAGCAAAATAATATTAAATGGAAATATGGGGGAAAATACACATTTGTTCTCTTGTAGTAGAGAGCTATTTTTAATTTCCTTATTATTGTATGAATTAAATATAAGTATAATTACAAAAACAAAACACCTTACATAAAGATATCAATACCATTTAAATGTCGATTCCAGTGACAGTGAGACCCAACTTATCCCACAGTATGAAAACTCCTGCTCCACAGAACACTGTATCCCACAATGCATTGTGTTCATTTTCAGAGTGATGAACACACCAGAGGCATGACATTATACCATGAGTTTTTACATATATTACACCATGAGTTTTTACATCATACATTATACCATGAGTTTTTACATCTCTGTCTTAAGTTTAATCATAGTAGCAAAACCAGACAATGTAATTCTACTGAGACCATTAATAAGAAATAAATTACTTATGTATAGAATGAGAACAGAAGAAAATTCAAATGCCACCCCATAATACTATCACCAGCATACTGCAAGAATTCTTCAGATTAACTTTTTCAGTCTCTTGTTGTTTTGAAGTAATCCAAAGGCATAACAGCTGAAATACTCTAATACCTTAGCACTGGTATAAAGTAGCAGACGTCATCCAAAGTCTCAAACAAGCAGCTGAGAGAGAGAAGCTTTAACTGAGATGTACCACCCAGGGGCTACAGAGAGTGAGTGCTGAGGTTACTGTACTGTAGAATTACTGTCAGGTCAAAGAAAACAGACAGAGCAAAATCACTCCAGCAACAGTTCAACAGTTTTAGCAGCACATACACATTGCTGCTTTCTAGAGGATAAAAGAGGAGTGTGTGCTGGTGTGTGTGTATGTGTCCGCAGGTCTCTCACGCGGTCCATTATGACAGAACCAAACAACCAGAAGCAGATTCACTTTAAAAACAACAAAACATTGTGTTTTTGTTTTAACAATAAACACTCCTCCATTAAAATCCCTCTTTCATTTCTCTTAATCCGGCACTGAAGACCAAACCAAAGCCAAAACAACAACCCGAAAACATGTTTCAGAATGCTGCAGACTCAGAGGACCCCAGGGGTCAGAAATCGGGTAAGACCTCATTTTATTTTCTTAGCTTTTTCTGTTGTTTTCTGTTGCTGTGCAAATCAGCTTTAGCAGTTTGGCAGATTAAGGCATATTAATGCTGCTAGAGGAGTTTCATAATGATTCAGTGTGTGAACAAACTGAAAGACAAGCAACACTGAAACCAGCAGAGCAGTTGAGTTTAGATGCTGGGCTAGCTTTCTCACCAGGCTTCTTAACTAACCTAACCAGCAAGACTTCATAGTCAACTAAATTACAACTAAATAACAACCATACTGGTTCAACATCTTTAAAAAATGACACCCAAACTAGTCTAGACCAGCATGAACTGGTGTAAGCTGGTCTCTTTAGCAGAGAAAGAGACACAAAACAAGCAGAATTCATATCATGTGTCTGTTATTGAGTGTTTGTCCTGTATAGTTTTATTATAGGTGTATTTATTATAGGTGTTGGCAGGGTGTGGTTTAATAAGGTTTGGTGGGGTGTATTTGGGCTGTTTTGACGCTGTAAATGAGTGTTGATGTGTAAATCTCACAGCAGCTGCAGGTTCAGTCCACTGAATTCATGTCCTCTGATCTAACAGTTTTCACAGTGGGCATCACTTCTGTTCTGCTGGTTAACTTTAATGTTATTCTGGCAGTTGTAGGAGATAGTGTTGACCAGGAATATTGTGGCACAAACGCAAAACACTACATGGTCATAACAATGCTCTGATTTTTGGAAGTTAAACCAGTGGACCTGAACCTTGTGTGTTTGAATCTATCACAGCATACAGAACAGACAGGTAACACTCATCAAATACCAAAGAAACCGTTGAAAAAAATATAAAAAAAAGAATAACAAAAGGTCTCTCAGGTTCAGCAGGGGTGAAAGGACAATGACCCTCTCTGCTCACAACTGGTTTTGACTGATAAATTACATTAATAATTAAATAGTTCTTTCAGAGGAAATACATTTATGGTGAAGAACCATCAACTAGCAGCAACAAGCGCTTAGCATAAATGACCAAACAGTTTTATCCCTTAATTTAACCCTGCTAGCATGAAGAAGAAGAATTTCAGAAGTTAAATGTCTGCATGATGTGAATATTATTAAGCTTTAGTATTGTACAGTATATGATAAATGAATACAGTAGACTTGTGAAACTGTGTGACTGCGGTCTAGAGGTACAGAGAGAGGTTTACTTCTTGCACAGCTCCATTACTCAGAGCATGTTAAACTGATTGACACAAACATTGTCTTGTATGTAAAGAGCGTGTCATATGGAGGTGAGATTTAAATCTGACAGTCACCTAAAATTCAGTCTGTTTTTCACACTTGTGCTGGAAACATAAATTAATGTTTTAATTGAGGTTGTTCCTGTTAATTAGCACACAGATTAAATTTGCTTCAGGAACCTGAAGCAAATTTCCTGTTTAAGATGTTAAAACAGTTTAACATAATTCACCACACAATTCATCAAATTAATCAACAAATATTTAAAAACAGCCCTGATGATGCGTCCAAGTACTCTTCCTTCACTGTTATAGGGAACATTGTGTCATGCCCCTGCCTGCGGGTTAACATGAGCACGCTGCTGTCTGCACGGGTGACAGTGAGGATGTCATGTGGACATTACGAATGTCAGACAGGCTGCGCTATTTTACATGAATGTGGAAAGCAATAAACGTTATTAAAAAATACAGAAATATTTAAACACACTGTAATAAGTCAAAATAAGCATTTTAATGATTTCAGTCTTCTGAAAGAAAATACATGAGCGAAAGAGAGAGCAGGGGAGAGAGAGAAAAATGCTGGGGTGGATTTGTCTTCAGTAAGCCCCCAGCAGATTAAAGCCTGTTAATGTAATGCTGCTGGACACTGTTGTGTGTCTGAACTGAATGCCCATGTGAGCCGGTGCAAACACATGTACAGATAATGTACACATGTGTTTAATAGCTTCAGCCATGAGATGTTTCTCAGTAACATCAAAATATATCCACATTTAATACACTAAAATGTAGCATTTATTACATCATCATTTAATACATTTAATATGTATTAATTTTAAATGACATCATTCCAGTTGACATCACACATTGTTTGCAGACCTTTACTCATAAAGGTCAACGTTTCATTAGTTCACTCATTTAAGAGTTTGGAAGCAGCGTGTTAATCAATAGCCGTCTAACTGAAGGCCAGACCGGTCTAAAATACTCACATCAGTCAATATCACAACAGCTTCTCTCCATCTGCAAATGATTCAGCCAGGCTGAGAGAGGCTGAGGGAACAAACTCTTTAGAGACATTTTCTGAGAAAGCTGCTACACCAGATCGATAAAAATACCAGATAAATAAAAGATCCACAAAAAATCTCTCTGATCTCACACATCAAAACAGAACTGCAACAATCTCTCGCAATAAATGACATACTAGTTTTACTTCACATGCTGTCCAACTCAATCCATCTCAAACCCCAGAAATTAACCTGTTCCAGGACTTCTGACCTCTGAGTCTCAGTGTCTTATTCCTCAGGTGATTCTGGCTTAACCAGCTTTGACAACTGATCCAGTCCACAGTCAGGGAAAAGCACTTATTGCTGATGACCTCAGTTACAAACCCCCTTTTTGGTAGGAGAGATTCTCAGATCAGGGTGACCATGAGGTCAGGAGACCATGACCACCAGATATCACACAGACATCAGACAGACATCAGACAGACATCAAACATCAGACAATCGCCACACAGACATAATGTCACTTCATGAATTTAAACCTGAACTTCAGGCTTTTCCCATTATAAACCCAATTATTTGTGCATATATCCACAAGTGTCAACACAAATACAGGTACTTCATAAAGTTGAAGATTGTTTTGTGTGATTGTTTATCCTCTGTTAAATGCACTGTTGTTATACACACAGGTCAAATGAACACATTATCACTCATTATCAATGCATTTACATTACCATAACAAATGTTTATTTTATTTTCAGGATATTTTGAAATGAGACTAATTGTATATCAGGTCCTTTAAATAATACAAAAACTACAAGAGTGTACTGCGGTTAATGAGGTTAATTTATTTGTACTGCCATGATACCACAATAATCCATCAACCCATACCCGAAATGTGACTGCATTTAACCCATCACTGGTGAGGAGTGAACACACACTGCAAGCTGTGAACACACATCATAAACCTTCTGATTACAATCCCGACACACTGACCAGTAGGCCACAACTGCCCCCCTTGTGGTAAAAAGCAGAGAAAGTTTTGCACTGTGATAAAACTGTAAACACTATACTATGTAAAAACACACCATTAGACTATTAGAGTAAGAAAATATACACAGAATTGCCTGTATTAAACTAACATTGTAATGTGTTGAATGTAAAAGTGAAGTTAGTTCAGATAGATCAGACAGATCACTCTGTAAATGTTATGAGGTCATTAGGCATTTACAAAAGATGCTGAGTCTTCGTAATTAACAATTATAATTACCAGATAATGAATCAATGCATCAGTTCAGACAAATCAATACACGTCAAACATTAAAGCTTAAAACTACAGCATCACAGTTAAATCACAGATCATAATCACAAATTCTGCTTCAATGTTATACAATGTACATTTAACAAACACATTCACTCAGAGCACTAATGAAACGCCCTCATTATAATGTCACACACAGTCAAATATCACTGTTGTCTTTTTCACACTTTGTACCACAATAGTTTTTTGTTCTGCATTCGTCCAGATGATGTCTGAGAGCTGTAATGTAATATGTAGCATCTTTAATCATCTATAATAAACAGCAGACGATCACGGCCCAACAAACACAATTAAACAACAGGAAACCTCTACTGCTAAACCTCACAGAACAGCTGGTGTGTTTGTAGAGGCTGATGGTCAGCATTCACACAATGCAGTGCGGTGGAAGAGCGCTCAGCCGGGGGAATTCTGCACTGGGCTTTGTCGTGGCATAGCTCTACTTTTTGCTCCACTTTTTGCTCCAGTTTTGTGGTCTCGTTCTCGTCTCGTTTGTCCTCTCTGAGCTTCTTTTAGCTTGCTGATGTGTCCTCAGGTACATGTCCAACATCACAAGATATTTCATTTGTAGCTCTTTAACACAGCACATCATGTGACTGAGTGTTCACGTTTACATTGACACATTTGCCCGACACTATGCAATGCTTTTAAGCTGTACAATTTATAATTAGCTCCTGTGCTCCCTGGGAACAGAACCTGTTATCTTGCCGTTACTAGCATCATGCTTTACTGAACTGAACTGCAGGAACACTTGAGTCTCTGAGTCTCTGCTGTCATGGTGCAGGGCAGAAATCACCATCCACTTCTGGCTGTAACATGTCCAAAGATAATGTACTGTAACACAGTAATTCTACATTCTGAAACTGATTCTGACCCATTTTCATTGATTTGTGTAGAGGTTTAGAAAGATCACTCACCCATCCTATGCCCATGAGCCCAAACTCAATCAGCATTTAACTAAATGCTTTTGGACATGTATCATGAGACTGTCATGGTATTTCTTCAGCAGATGGAACAAGTGGTACATAAACATGGTGATCATTCAATCACAATCATGCCACAGTTGTTGGGTAAGGTTCAGCAGTCTGCACACAAAGCTTGCAGACAGTAGGAGAGTTCCAGACAAGTTTTCTCTGCCATCATCATGTTTACAAGCAAGTCACTTGACCAAGAGGATCCACCCACAGAAGATTCTCAGACCATCTGATGTAACAGCACACACAGCCAACATGTACTAGATGAAAAGAAGTCTGATCCGATCGGACTGTCTGATGCTATTTCAACTATCAGAGCTGTATCAGTCCACCTAGAATCAAAATGTCACCCAGCAGATACAACAAACAACTAATCAGTGGACTAAGTTTGACAGTTTGACAGGTCAGTGACATCAGACCTCAGACAGATACACTTTACTGTACATTCAGAAATCCACACACCTACAGTACTGACCTCATTACAATATAGTTCCTCAATGCTGTTTTTCATTTTAATCACTGTATATATTATTTTATCATTTCAACCATGAGAAACTTCTCTTTAGCTGATGTTTTGCTTTATAAAGGTGCTATGTTTCTTGTTTACATGATATTTGCATTGATACTGTCAACTAATGCAATGACATTATTATATTGTCAAATGTGATTTAAATATGTATGATTTAAACAACAGACAACAGATAATATTTATAAATTGTCTTCTAGGCCATTGTAACTGTTTAAAATGTACAGCAAACCAACATAGAATAAAATGCATCTCTCTGTGTCTCATAGGGGTGACCTTGAAATGAACAGAGAAGCCTCAAGCATCATCATGGAGACAGGATGCAGCTCAAGCTAGGCCATTGTGGGAGAGAGAGGGTTGGAAAGAGAGAACCCAGAAGAAGAGAGATGAGGATGGAGGAAGGGAAAGGTCTGAGGCCAGCGATGAGGACAGAACCATGGTAAAGTGAATGAGATGAGTCATGAAAATATTGTTACCATCTTTATGGTCCTGCACAAATGTATATGATTTTGTGCTAAAATGGATGTGTTTTCACAAGATTCACTCGTACATCAGTAACTCCAGGAGAAGAGAGAGAGAGAGAGAGAGAGAGAGAGAGAGAGAGAGAGAGAGAGAGAGAGAGAGAGAGAGAGAGAGAGAGAGAGAGAGAGAGAGAGAGGAGAATCAGAGTAAACAGCACACACACACGCACACAGGCACAGGAAGTAAGAGCTCTGTGATGGGCTTCCTCTCTGTCTGTGCTCCATAATCTGTTTGCGATTACTGTAATACAGCTGTCTCTCTCCCTGCACTCTCTCATTTTCTCTCTCTCTGTCTGTTTTACTGGCAAAACCAACCTCCTCTGTTATAATCTCCTCCTGCCAAGTTGCCGTAACAATTACATGAGACATCACACTTCTGTTGTGTTTTATTCCCACAGTCATTTCCAACATGACATTAATCCAGAGCAGACTCCATTAGCTCTATCAGTCAGAGAAATCTCCCTCCAGTTAAATCCCCACCAATTCCTAAAACTGCATTTCATTACCACCATAAGAACTGATTGGCCTACATTTTTAAAACTCGCTTCCTCAGACCACAATTCTAGTAATGGGGGTGGGGCCTGAAGTTAAAAGGTGTGGTACGTAAGAAGGGGATTGGGCTGATGAAGACAGGTGAGATCTGAGAGATCTTTATTAGTGTGAATTGAGCTAAAGAGAAACAATGTAAATATCACTGTTTTACTGGCTATTTGACCTGCATTACTGAAAAACACGCTTAGCCAACAATTTAAAAGTTTTTGCCCCAGGAACTGGAAACAGGACTGTGGTTCAACGAGAAATAAAAGGTGTAAAAAATAGTGAGACAGAATGAGAAACATTCAAGTGACCAAGTGAGAAAGGTTTGAGTGAAAAGTGAGAATACACTGGACAGAAAACTACCATCTGTTACAGCTGTGGTCTGTACACCCTTTGTTCAGCTCTAAGAGAAATAATGACAAACACTTTTAACTCATGAGTCATGAGCTTTAGTGTACCACTAACCCCTCATTCACTTAACAAGCATCATAAACACCATGATGTCACGGTATGAAAACAGCCACGGCTCTTCAAATCAGCTGAGCAGCTCTCTCCTCATCCTCTAATCCATCTCTGCTCTGTGAGTCCAGAACACAGCACTGCAGTTCTAATTAACACTGGTGATGTAGCATGGCCTCAGCTGTCTCCTCCTCTCAGGGTCACTGCAGGGACAAGATCTGGATCATCACTCTGTGTGTGTGTGTGATCAGCTCTGTTCTGGTCCCTCAGATCTGTTTTCTTTTTCACAAATGAAGGCATCCTGCTGGAGATATCACTCCTCATTTAGCTCAGTTTCTCAGCTGTTTCTCACAAATGAGACAATATATTGTGGAGCTATGCAATTCATTTGAACTGTATAGTTTATAATTCATATAATCTCTGACCTTTGATGGCAGATGTGATATTTTGAGCACAGGTTGTGTTGTTAGATGATGATCACTTCTCACCAGCCTGAAATCTGCTCTCCACATCCACTTTACAGTTCTGTATTTTTACTGCATGTCAACAACTGACTCGTTTGTGTCTGCTTTTATTTATTCCAAGGAAATTTTAGAAAAAAACATTTGGACAAATTTTAAACTAAAATAGATTTTAGCCACTGGAGTTCTGAAAGAGAAATGACTGAAATGAAGTTCCTCTAGGAGGCTTTGAGGTCAGTAAAATTGTAATCAGACAGAAACCAGACAAATAAAATCGCATAATATCATCAGCTGTACAGACATACAGAACAGTTGTGTTGTACAGTGTGAGATGTCTCAGATTGAACTGAGACATGCAGAAGGTCAATCTCAACCTGACAGCTGAAGCAGAAACTGGGAGAAAGAATTCCTTATGTCAGAATGTTCAGACTCCACACTGAGACCTGATCAGCTTTCTGTATGAGCTTGTCCTGACAGAACACAGTGTAGAAATACACATTTGCCAGAACAGACTGTCAGATCTGAAACAGCTGAATAGCAGAACTGAAGCAGCATCATATGGCACTGTTATTTTAAGTGTACTATGATTTTGGATAGGAAAGTATTGCATACTATACAGAATGGTAGTATTCAGTCTTTGGAGGGCCAAAGTCTCAAAATCATAGAGAGTCAAAGTCTCAAAATGAAATTGCTCCTGAGTGACCTTAAGAAACATGTTTCAATGATTGGAGCAGCAACAACATACGTGAGTACAGTAAAATGATAAGCAGAACTAAGTCTACCAAGGAGATTTATGGAGCCTGCAGACGGATTAAGGAAGATTAAAGGAGAAACCTGTTAAATCTGCCCCCTTTAAGACCCTAAGAAACATCCAGTTAAATGTGTCTGACCACACAGCTGCCTGTGTCAAGACATGACTGCAACTGATAAACACTTAAACTGGCTTACAAAAGCATTTTACTGTTCTCAGCAGAGGTAACAGTTGATTATAGAGAATAAAGAAGAAGGGGAAAATAATATGCGTTCAGAAAATAAACCCAGACCTTTCTGACCAATCACAGCTGGTTTACGCTCTGCCCCATCACAGAAAACATGGTCATGGTCACAGAAGTCATGACTGGTTCATATTTATGTGGATCAGGAACAGATCTGTTCCTTTAATCACAAAGAAAACAGGGAAATCAGGTGTAATATCACTGTAGCTGCTTGGAGAGACTCATGAATTAATCTCAGATATGTGTCGTTCAGTCCCCAGAGGTCACAGCCAACAGGAAGAAAGGGGCTTTGATAAAGTCAGGTCTGTTTCTGTGACAGTTACCACATCAGACCTGGGCCATTGTGTGTGTGTGTGTGTATGTGTGTGTTAGGATGGTCTGTTATCATTGACTTACAAGTGGCAGTTCATTGAGTGACTGTCGACTGACCAACAGACCTCTATTGAACATCACTTTCTATTTCCTAGTGGTGTAATGATATACCAATGTCACGGTTTGGTTCATATCACGATTTTGGAGTCATGTTTGGTGCAGTTCTGTTTGCTGTGGGTTTATGGCACCAGCAATGCTAAACACTAGATTCACTTTTAACTTCATAATAAATATATATATATATATATATATTTTTATATATATATATATATATATATATATATATTTATATATATATAAATATATATATATAATTATAGGGGGTGGGTGAGTTTGGCACACCATGAGAGTACCACGGTACGCACAGTACGCGCTTCTTTGGTTCGGTTTTGAATATCATTACACCCGTACTATTTCCTGTTCTTTACATTCTCTTCTTCTGCTGCAGTCTTTTTCTCTCTCTCTTTCAAGTGACAGATGTGGCAGGAACAATCAGGTCAACCTCCACACCTGGACCTGTTTTGAGCTTCTAAAATAATACAAACATGTGCACTTCAATCAAAGCATGAAGCAATTCAATTCACTTCTGCTGATATACCTATGAATTCAGTTATATTTTAAATCAAACATTTTCATAACAACAATAAAAAGCATTTGTTAAAAGGACAGAATTTTATGTCCCATCGATTCAGTATTGTATCAAACTATTTTACCCGGGTATTGTTCAGAAGTCAGTTTTGGTATGGTGAGAACACTAGCTATAGATGTTCTCCAGCAGCCATTATGAGCACGAGCGTTTTCTCCTGCAGCTAACAGAAAGATCACACCTGTGACTGCTGTTCAGACTAAATGACCCAATATCTGTCTGAAAGCAGTTTACTCCTCTACATGAATGAACTGATGGTACACAAATACACACTGAATGAATTCACTCGCACTGTGTGTTTGTGTGTGTGTTTGTGTGTGTGTTCAAGTGAACTATTATTGTAGCTGTTCTCAGTCAAGTGTTCTACATCAATTGTTGTAAACCATGATCTGTTCACATTTTAAAAATAAAACACAAAATGATGGAGATGTTTTTCAAATGTGTACTATATATAAACAGATTAAGACATTTAAAATTTCAATACAATTTAAAATTTGCACCAGTCACAATAACAGCAGAGAATTTAGAAGTTCTGGTATTAAAGAACAATTGTAAATAAATTCAACTCTAATCTCAAATGTTTAGACATCCTCACAGCTGGTGTACCAAATTATTACAATCTGAACATACTTCAAAATATGATATATACACTCCAAATATGAGTTTTCTCAAGATCCACCTCTATATACAACAACATCAGAAAGACACGAAAGACAAGACACACCAACTTACTGCACTTAAAACAGCCCAGTAAAAATGATCTACACAAATGAAGATGTTGATGCTGGACTATGTGCTACAGGAGAATGCTGAGTGTCATTTTGTAAGCTCATGGAGGGAAACAGCAGTTCCTCCTCAGTGTCTGAGGAGGTCTCATCAGTAGAAGGTTGATGCTCGCTGAGTCACATATACCCCAACTTACATCTGTTTTACACAGCCATTAAACTCTATACATGATGACACCTGAACTTCTGAACCAACATTTCTCCCAGTGACCCCCTCTCTGACCCTGAGACAGAGAAAGTCTGAACAAGTACATAACAGTGGGTCACGACACACAGAAAACCCTATAGAAAGAGAACATAACAAATGCATTAAATATAGAACAGACATATAATTGAATTAATTATAATAAATGCAGACTGGGGCTTGTGTGAGCTGATTCATGCTGTCACTGCTGCCAAGACCAATTCTGCTGCATCTCAGAGCCAAAACAACATTCTGATTTTTAATTTAATATACATGAGGGTAAAATCAGGGTAAAGCAAAAACTATATTCATTAACATGAGAAAAACCTCAGCTATACTTTAATTTACAGTGTTGCACATATTGCATACGGTAAAGAATTGCTCTATTAAAAAGATATCTTGTTAATCTGAATTAAATTCAGTCTGACTGTAGATTCTGACTGTACTGTTTATTTTGTATTTATGTATCAATCTCTGCACTGTTGTCTTTTCAGAATGAGAGGAGCTCTACGTTTGCCTTTTTAACCATCTAAAATACATTAGGAAAGTATTCTTATGTTTCTAACGTCACTTAAATGAGACATGGAGCAAATAATAGTGATAAAAACTCAGCAGCCAGTGATCAAATGTGGTGTTTAGTTACAAATATCACATGCTTTACTTGTTTAGTGTTACTTGTACGGTGTTCATTTTGGATGTCGACATGAAATCAACATGATCTTTACACCGAATCAGTCTGTTCAGAGACAGGCTGATCTGTACACAGAATCAGTCTGTTCAGAGAGACTCTTGCCGTGATCAAAGCCCTCAAACGGTTTTTCACCTTCTGTCTTTATCATAAACACAAGAGTGTGCAAGTCAGACTCTTCCACTGGCACAGAGAATGACCTTAAACACATCTTGCAATTCAGTCATACACAATATCATCATTATTATTAGTTTCTTTAACTCTAGCCAAAACCCTTGCATTCTGTGTTTAAGTCAAACCCAAAACACCACTATTCAATAAAACAAACCAAATGAAAGACAAAGACTCTTTAGAAAGAGTTTAGTGCTTGACAATCACAGCAGCAGAAGCGTCCAATCGAAGCTGTCCTCAATCTCAGTGTAATTGGCCTGATTTGTCAAGCTGCACGGTAACAGAAGTGAATAAAAGTCCTCAAAGTTTAATGTGATGCTTTTAATACACTCCCACCGGACCCGCTGGCCTCTGCAGAATTGGACACAGTGTCCCGGACTCACACGCACACACAGTGGCTGGAACAAGATGATTTTAAAGCACAGCACGTTCAGTCAATTACTAGTGAAATGTTCTCTCGATCTGACACCTAGTAGACACCTCGAAAAACACCTAATCTGAAGAAAACAACAGACACTTTAAAGGACTTGTTTCATGAGACATCAACATTTTTTTTTAGTTTTGAAATCATACTGTAGAACTGAGAACATGTCTCCAGTGCAAAAAGAACACTTGCTGAAACTGAACTGTAAAACAGGTGAATTTCCATAACCTTCTGATGTCAGACAGATGAAAACATCTGAACACACACATTTCATTAATGAGGAAGCAAGACAGGCAATATTACTCCTGTGCACCAGTTAAACTAACTAATAACTAACAAACCTAAATAACTAAAGGACAGCCATGTGACTCATTTCACATGCAAAGAGGACATTTACACATGAATCTTAAAGACAAAGCAGCTTTTTAATCCTGGGGATCAGAGAGAGGATGAGACACTTTTTATACTTTTTACACTTGTTTATGTACAACTATTTATATTTCTTGTATGCATAGAGAGACCTGCCTGACTCTCTGAAAATCATCTTCACAACAGGAACAGAAGGAGAGAGCTGTGGTTCTCTCTCTCTGTTTATGTGTTTGTAGTAGACTGACACCTTGTTTTAAAGTGGAGCTGTTGCTGCTGCAGTACAGTGTTGGTGGGTGTTGACAGGATAAAGAATTTTCTGGTTATGATATTATTGGTGTACTTCTCATTTGTTTGCCAGTTTTTCTACCTCTATGGTGCGGTGGGAATTGATGTCTATGCAAATATGTTCACTGCAATAATGCAATTAAAGTTATCTAAAGCAGTAAATCAAATCCAGAGGGATGTTAAACAACAATAAAGACATTTGCAGTCTTCAGAATGCAGAATTAATCATCAACCAGCTCAACCAGGGGTCCTAAATGTGACTGGCCATGTCATAAATCTCAACAGTAACTCCATCTCTCTATCAGACGAGACCTTCAAATAAAACCACACACACAATCACCATAAGATTAACTTTGGTCATACAGAATTTCAGTAAGAGCATATCTCTCTCTCTCTCTCTCTCTCTCTCTCTCTCTCTCTCTCTCTCTCTCTCTCTCTCTCTCTCTCTCTCTCTCTCTCTCTCTCTCTCTCCCTCTCTCCCTCTCTCCCTCTCCCTCTCTCCCTCTCTCCCTCTCTCCCTCTCCCTCTCCCCCTCCCCCCAGATTCAGGGGGAAATCTTGCTATGATAACTGATCTCTCTGGACTAAATGGTCAGTTTGGTGTAAAGGCACTTTGCCCACATTTCTATTCATTTAAATCGACATTGGTAATGATGTTCACCAATAAAAAATATTTAGAGTCTAGTCAGGGTTGAAAATAAATCTTTTTTAAACCAGAGGCTCAGCATGGAGTTTTACTGCTGTGATGTGAATCAGTCTGTGTGCTGAGTGACATCTGCTAGTTAAACTAAAAAAGGTCAGTTTTCATAATGTTGCTTTTTGAATTAAGATTCTTTCTAATGGGGCAACAGATTCCATCGCTCGTCTGGCTTCACTGCCTGAAAAACATGTTTGTTTGTCAAAACCCTAAAGATCAGATCTAGCACACTGTCAATCACACTGAAAACAGTGCAAGCAAGCCATTCTGCTTCTGTAACGAATAAGAGGATACACACTGAGAATATAATGTTGAGTTTTTAATCTCTTAGGAATTGTTTGGAAGGTGAAAACTGGCCTCTATAGGACAGGTGATGGAACATAAAGAGTCATTTTTAATGTCATTGAAGAAGGAAAGACAATGTCCTTCTTGGAGGGAAAGATGAGAATACAATGTCCACTTGTAAATTTAGCTATGTAGACTTGGCTTGTCGGCTCACAAGGCAAAATGTTCAATGCTCTTGTCCTTTTGTAAGTCGTTTTGGATAAAAGCGTCTGCTAAATGAATAAATGTAAATGTAAGACAGAGGGAGAGAGAGAGAGAGAAAGAGAGGGAGAAAGAGATGTTCAGTATGTGTGAATTTCCATGTTGTAACAATACAAATTATCAGTCTGTTTTTTGTTCTCATGAAGTTAAGATGATATATAATGTTATCACAATGATTTATATCATACATCATTTTGATTTTAAAGTGCCTTCATTTACAGGTTTACCAGATGATAAAGAAAGATCACAGCACAAGCACTGTTAAAGCTAAACATTTCACAAAAAAGAGGCTTGTTAGGTTCACAATGATAAAAATATAGACATATTATTCAAAATTAAAATAAAATTTGGTAAAAGTTAACATTTGTAGTTACTCTGCTAGAAAGCACTAAAAATCTCAGACACCAGAAGCTCTGTATATTACAAATGCCTTTACATACACCTGACAGAAATACTGCAGGAGATCTGAGCTTCTATAAAATACCTTTTATACTTAAATCCCACTATGACCCTGACAGTGAAACTGGCCAGCTGATCAATCACACAGCTACTAATACAATAAACAAATTAATGCACATGAAATATTGAAATATATAAAAAACCTGGTTGCCCCAGACAATGGTGAATTAAATACCCACACAAAACCAAAACTGACCAATCAGGATCAAGAATTCCAGATAGCTGTGTCTCAGCTTGTATGTATTTTCTGAACTATGTGCACATAAAGACTCCTCTGTTCTTTGCTCTGTCCAGAGAAACAATTATGTCTCTCTACCTTCTTAAAAAGTGTGATTTTTCATTCAGTTCTAATTTGAGAAAGACAAGCAGCTCCGGGTGCTCCGGACAGCCTGCTTGACATTTTCACAGCGTCAATTATTCACACTTTTGACAATACAGCCGACAGCCCAAGAGGCTACAGCAGCTAAATGAATAGAGCATGTTATTTCCTTTTTCCCTCTGTTTCTCTTTCTGTTCCCTTCTCATGTCTTTGTCTGTCTGTCTGTCTTTTATCAATTCTTCCTTGAATTATGTGTACTGTAATATATAAAGGTCAGAATCACTATATCTCACAACTGAAACACATCCAGTGTGAATGTAAATCACGTGTTTCAGCTTTAAAGCAAATTTCAGCATGACACTGTCTTTCTGCTCTTTGTTCTCTCTATCTAGTTTTTCATCTTTATGAAGATCACTCCTCCAGCGCAGCCTCAGTTTGTGTAGAAAATCATGTCACAAAGAAACCAGAACAAAGATGTTTTTCATTTGTCTTTTTGCATCTCTCTGACTATTGATGCAACTCTGTGAAATCAGGCTGCCGTTCTCCGAGATGAACCGCTCATCTCCCCATCTGCAGATATTTAATACAAGGACGTGACCAAATAATGTAGATGCCAGTGATGTTCTGCTTGATCAGCGAACTGCTTCTGTCCAGATCATGTTATAGTTCGAGAAACTCGTCCTTCACTTTAACACACACACTGTCTGATGGGCAATTAGGCTCTATTTGTCTGTGTATGTAGGTTAGAACCATCAGAAGTGTGATTTGTTTTATATAAAAATCTCTGTTGGGATTTAGCAGGTCATCTGAAATCTGAAATAGCTTGTGGAAAGTGATTTCTCTCCAGTCTGAGCGGCACACCAGAGAGAACACTGACATTTCACCATCAACCTCATGTAAATCTTTACTGCCGGCGGAGTTAACGCTGTGACGTTTAAGAAGTGAAAACATCTACGTGTGTGTCATGCGTGTATGGAGGGGGTTGGTGGGTAAATCTGGTTTATCTTTACTGACACATCTTTACTATGTCTACACCAGACACATAAACACAACCTGACTAAACCAAACTAAGGCACAAAACATACTTCTAATGCAAAACATTTCCAGCTTCAAAAGATCACTTCTCTGTGTCAAAACATTTTAAATTGTGTCAGTCGCAGTCACAGCTGGGACAGTACATTCAGGAGTCAGGTGAGCTACGTGCACAGTAGCTCAGACAGTTATGTTATGCTTAAATGGCTTCAGACAGCTACACAGTTTAACACTTCCATCTGTTACCACTGAAGATGTCACGTTTACTGGGTCCACCATGCATGACATCACAGCTCAGCAACCACAATTCCAAGTTTCAGGCTAAATTGTTAAATTGTTATTTGATGTTAAATTACAGTAAATTGTTTCAACAAAACCTAATGAACTAACTAACAGGTTCTCTTTAATATTTGTTGCTCCATTATGACAGGAGTGGATGTGACAGAATTCTGATCCTAACACAGTTTATAACTTCTGTAATTCTGCTCTGACACACTACAGGCCACAACATAGTGTTACTGTCACTGACATGTGTACAGAATGTTTATGTGCTTTGAATTTTCTGGATTTTTCTTTATAGCACAGGATCATTTTGAGATGGGCTTATTCAGGAGAAACATCCACACACATTTACTGAAATGGTGCTGCTAAAGTGAATGTTAATTTGGTGGCATAAAGACACAGCTGGTACTGCGAGAGGTGAGTATTGTGTCAGACTGCAGTAGCGAGAGCAGAGAGAGACAGAGCTCTCAGCCTGAGGAGTGTTTATATATCAGTAAGCTGTATTGAAAAGGCTATTGATCTGCCTGTGATTAGCAGTCCATTTATGGCCTATGCTGTGGCTGCTGGCCCTCGTTCTCTTATTGACTCACAGTGATGGACTGACTTCAGCCCATTCAGGACTGTCCAATTTCCAAAATGGCAGACTGAGATAAGATGCAAAACTCTCTGTTCTTTAAGCCAAAAAAATGTTTGGAGATTTCTTCTACAAGCCAAAGTAAAGTTTGTTGTGACTGTGATCAACACAAAGCAAGAATTAACCTTAGACGGTGCACAGAAGCAGTAAGATCAGTTTTAGAGAAAGTATGATCAAATCAGTGACCAGTCTGAAGGTCTGGTGTTGAGTTTAGACTCAGGACCATCACTTCATTTCACACTGTGAGCTACTGAAACAGATGGTGTGCAAGTAGATGAATTAACAAATGCAGCTACTGTAACATCATTAAGGGGGAGCATTTGTTTATTCAAAGTTTAGTCAAAGTTATTGACTATGTACAACGTTCTTAATCGTTCACATTTCAGTTAGGACAGTTCAATTAGGATGCTCATTTAAAATAATGCCATACATAGTAAAATGAACAGACATATCAAACAATTTGAAGAGAGTTTAGGGGCTGAGTATATTTTTGACAATGTGTTTGGCCAACTATTGTTGTAGCAATAACAAAATGTTGTTGTAATGAAAGAATACTGTACCACCATAATATTAAACTTTCATAATGTAAAGACAACACACAACGAAACCATCACCATCAGGATGATATTACTCAAAACAGCAACTGCTAAAACAGTGCAAGCAAATGTGCCCACAGAAGAATCAAGCAATTGCCAAATACAGCCACAGCATCAGCCTGTCAGAGCTTTATCACAGCTGAGGCTCAAACTCACGAGTGCTCACACCAAACATCTCAACAGCTCTGTTGTTCATCAGTTACACAATACAGGTCTTATTTTTAATAGCTGTAAATCTTGCGTGAGGAACTTTACATAACAGCCATGCAGAGAGATAGGAACAAAGTGAATGATGTCTGGGGTAAAAGAGAGGGGATTTAACAGGCTGGGCAGTTACCAGATGCAAAACCAAGACTGGTAGAGGTGACTGCACAAGCAAAACAAGACATCAACTGTGCTAATATACTCCATCCTTCATTACAGGTGACTGAAAGACGAGTGAAGACTGAAACAATCCCCAACTGCAACCCAGCACACAGAACACTTAGTGTTAAACAGGACATTTCGATATTTAAGAAAACTGACTTGACC